>LQRL01007423.1:0-11013 GCA_001703475.1 Hydroides elegans
CCCCCCTCCCCCCCCCCCCCCCCCCTCCAAAAAAAAAATAAATAAAATAAAATAAAAATCCCGTTTTATCTTTTTAAAAAAAATCAGCGAGAAAACCGACATTCCCCAAACCCTCATTTAATTACAATTTATGCGACAGGAAAGCAGTCCGTTGTCAACTCCGCATTGTCCTTATGCCTTTCATCCACTATATCAGCGGCCTCCACAAACCCCGCCTCCCTCAAACCACGCTGCAAATCAGTGATCTTATCCTTATCTTTCGCCTGGCCCCGCATATCCTTCCAATACTTGAGCATCAACTCACCCATAGCTACCACCCATCCCCTATTTCCCCTCTTGTCCTATGCCCTTCCCAGTACCCAACCATCCCTTTATAGCTTCAAAAACAGCGAGAAATATCAGCCCCCAAATTCCTTCATATCTTAACAAAATTCAGCAACAAAACAAACAATTATGCGGCTGGGAAACAGTCCGTTGTCAACTCCGCATTGTCCTTATGCCGTTCATCCACTATATCAGCGGCCTCCACAAACCCAGCTTCCCTCAAACCACGCTGCAAATCAGCGATCTTATCCTTATCTTTCGCCTGGCCCCGCATATCCTTCCAATACTTAAGCATTGATCCACACATGGCTTCGTCGTTGTTTTGTTTCTCAGTGCCGTCTAACCGGATGTTGACCAACTTGGTAGTGGGAATGTTGAGGTACATAGCAAGGACCATGCTTTTGTCTTGGATATGCTTGGCCAAAGCAGTTAGGCTTTCGTTGCTAAGGACTGCAGCTTCTTTCTTTACAGGGACTGTAAAATGACAAAAAAGATATATAAATATATATATTTTGTTGCCGAGTTTGGTAGTGGGAATGTTGAGGTACAAAGCAAGGACCATGCTTTTGTCCTGGACGTGCTTGGCCAAAGCGGTAAGGCGTTCGTTGCTAAGGACTGCGGCTTCCTTCTTAACAGGGACTGTAGAATGACAAAAAATATATAAGTATATATAGTTTGTTGCCGAGTTTGGTAGTGGGAATGTTGAGGTACATAGCAAGGACCATGCTTTTGTCCTGGACGTGCTTTGAGAGCGCTGTGAGGCTTTCGTTGCTAAGGACTGCAGCTTCCTTCTTCACTGGGACTGAAATAGCATCGAAAAATATAAATAAGTATGTTTTATATTGTATATGGCCAGTTTGGTAGTGGGAATTTTGAGGTACATAGCAAGGACCATGCTTTTGTCCTGGACGTGCTTGGCCAAAGCGGTTAGGCTTTCGTTGCTAAGGACTGCTGCTTCCTTCTTTACGGGGACTGTAAAAGCAACGAAAGCAATAGATAAGTATATAATATTATATATAATTTGTATGTTTTGGTAGTGGGAATTTTGAGATACATCGCGAGAACCATGCTTTTGTCTTGGACGTGCTTTGCGAGCGCTGTGAGGCTTTCATTGCTAAGGACTGCAGCTTCCTTCTTCACAGGGACTGCAATTTACAATTTATACAATTATATGATAAAGATTATATTTATATATTATGTTTATAGTTTGGTAGTGGGAATTTTGAGGTACATGGCGAGAACCATGCTTTTGTCTTGAACGTGTTTGGCCAAAGCGGTTAGGCTTTCGTTGCTAAGGACTGCGGCTTCCTTCTTAACAGGGACTGCAAATTCAATTCAAACGAAATTTTACAAATATGAAACTTTGAATGACTTTGGTAGTGGGAATGTTGAGATACATTGCCAAGACCATGCTTTTGTCCTGGACGTGTTTTGCGAGGGCTGTGAGGCTCTCATTGATAAGGACTGCAGCTTCCTTCTTTACGGGGACTGTAAATGGAAATTTAAATAAATATATTATATATTTTATGTTTGTTTATAATGTGCGTGGTTTGGTGGTTGGATTGGTGGGATATATGCCCAATACGATTTCTTTAACGACGTGCTTGGCCATAACGGTCAGGCTCTTTTTTGACAACAATAAATAAGTGAAAAAAAACAATGTGTATAGATTTGGCATAAATATTAAGAATATCCACTGTATAACATCCACTCAAATCACATGATGCATGTGTCACTGAGTTTCTGTCAACCATGTCGGTAAAATTTACCAAGTGTCTATGCTGTGAACCATGTAAGATTTATGATTTTATAATGCTCTTTAACTTGATTGTCTTTTTCAAGTTGTTGAAAGAAAGAACATTATTTTTTTATACCCATACTAACCTGAACGTAAATATCCTAAAGTGGCCATAATGTTAAGGTTTTAATGTATCTCAATATGATTTTTTTCCTCAGTCAACACATATGAATTGATCCAGATTATAGCAACATAAGACGCAGCCTGTATCAATCACACCAATGAAATAATAAAAATAATTCGAATGCTGTGTTGCTACATCGTTTGTCAAGTGCATAATGTATTTCATCTAGCCAAACAACTCTTGAAAAGAAGTTTCGTGTGCTTGAAGTGATTTATGGATCGTTTATTTAAACAGTATCAGGGGCCTGGCTACACTAGGAGATGCTTCTGAATCGCAACAAATTTCATCAACCAATACGACCAGGCCATACTAGGAGCTTGTTTCTAAAAAAAAAGCTTTACTTTACCTCGAGTTTGCCTATATTTCGGAGCTTGGTATGATTTTCGAAAACATTCAAACATGTACACACCATTTGAGTGATCCCTTCTTTAATCTTTGTAGCCTCTGCATACGTTTCCAAAAACGCGCAAAATGTACTGTGGCGCGCGGTTCCAACCCTACAATCTTTGTAGCGTATAACGTTAAGGGTTAAGCCTTAAGCATTTAGCATTTATTGTCAATGGGTTCGAGTTGGTAAAATGATAAACGTTAAACCCTATACGGTAAACGCCAGAAAGATTGTAAAACATACTCATATTGAAAAAGTCGCCAGTGTGGCAAGTCCTCAATAATATTTAGTCTCCGTCCTCTCAGTAGAATGTATTTTTGGATTCAAGTGCATTTATTGATTTGCTCCTTTCTGGATTGTAAATATTGTTTTTTCAGTGGGGCCCGACAGAGACATCATTTTCATATTCGCATATGATTGAGGACAAAGATAATGTTTGCAAAGGCATATGGTAAATGTGCTATCCTAAAAGTATCCGTTTAGATCGGGACCTGTTTGATAACCCCAGTCGAAAAGACGGCTAATAATGTCCGTCGTTCCGTTCGTCCATTAGTCTGTCATCATTTTAAAGCACTACTTTGTCCGCGGTACCTTGACTCTAGTCCATCTCTTTCACGGATTCTAACATTATGAAGTTCTTCTCATTTTAAACATATATACGTTTTAACGGACTAAGTGTATATGATGTTTATGTTTCCTATTATTGGAAAAACCATAAGCCTATCTATTGTTGCAATATGTATGTTTTCCTTTCAAATATTTCCCAGTACATATTCTATCTATAGTGTTCACGTATTGTCCTGATTGACTTGTTTATTTATACAGTTAAATTCAGATAAACAAACTATCCAACATGGCATTGTCCAATTGATCTCAAAAGCCCTTGAGTCGATTGATCTCATATTTTGATAATTTTATAGGCAATATAATTAAATTGATCGAAGCTTAATATTATTTTTTTCAATTAGCTACATTGTCAAATATGTGATTCGATGGCTTATCAAGATGGGTGTTAGGGTGCAGTCATCGGGCAGCGGCAAATTTGCCGCAGACCCCATAATTTGGTCTAAATGATCTGCGGCGTGGCGGCGTGCCGCTGCCCGATGACTGAAACCTTAATGTTGATAAAAACCTAATCCTACGTTTAATATTTCATCCCAACATTGGTTATTCTTAACCCCAAAACAAGTTAAATTGTAAACATAGATGTGTTTTAAAAGAAATATTTTGACGGAGTAGTTGATTTATATAATACCTTTATTATTATTTATATAATTACATATAATATATCTCACCTTCTCCATCTTCTTTCCACCTCACTCTTACACCATCTTTCTGTTTTTCACCCATTTTATGTTAGTTTTATTATTAAAAATCTGATTATTTTATAACGATTAAATTAATTGATATCCATGCAATTTGCTCAATTATAAACACACCGCCTATAGTAGTAGGAACAGTTTATACAGTAGACTCAATTTATTTTGGTTAATCTTTATGGCGAATGTCATAATAATATCGAACCAAATAGATCCAAATCCAATACTCTGAAGAGTTCGCTCCTATTTTCCGAGCCATAGTTGTCAAGATCATGATGAAAAAGTCAGTTAATCGACCTGATAATGTATTGTAAAGTATTGGCAATAATTGATCTCAAATGTGGATTATCATACGACGAACCGAGGCTTAAGGCCATTTTAGCACGTTTGATCCAGTTATTAAAGAGCTATATGCATAGTGTTAAGCCAATAAAGCACTTTTGGGAACTTGAGATATCATATGTGTTTCAGATAGTTTCTGAATTATAGCACCTGCAAATTGATGTTTGATTTGATCATGAAATACAAATGATCTATCAGACAAACCAATGGGTATTTGTTCATACCATTAGATAATTTATATAGGATATAAATGTCTTTCTTAAAGTGGTGAAAATTGAAATAACACCTTTATGCACGAACTTCTTCAATAATGCCATAAGATGAATAAATAGAGGTCAGTTCTAGCCTTTTTTGGCATAATCGTCCTATATGATACATAATATATTTGACAGAATATATAAATGATATAATACCAATGGTTTCTTTTTATTATAGAAATACGTTATCATTTATTTTAGTATTTGACGTCATTTGCCATAACAGCCAATGGCGCAACAACGTCCCCTGGAATATGCACATCGCCATATAAACGTAAGGAACGAAAACCCTTTCGCTTCTTGCGATAACATACACAGAAAAATAGCGATCGCTTCTTTTGTGTAATCACTCGCTACCAGTTCAAGACGGGCTTTTTTTGCAAACGTGGCTTTAAAATTCAAGAGCTTTATTTGTGTTTCGAGCCTTTTTCGAATTGGGTGAACGCGGCCTTACATATGCGGAATCGATATTCGTGCTTTAAATAGAAGTCGACTCGCTGATATATTCTCAGAGTACATGCATCATTGATATAATCTTTACGAAATATACCAACTCGATGTTTACAAATAAGGTAACAGGTTAAGGTAAGCATACATGTTTCAAAAGTAATAATTATCCAAGCATATTTCTATCATATGCTTAAGTTTAAACGAAACATCATCATGAATATAATTAATATATAACACGAACAACTACTGCATGTTTCCTCATAGCCATCCTTGTTAATTAGGTTTTAATCGTTTTAAGAAAGTAACACAAATAATATCAAAACAAAAAAAGTTGTCGGATGTCTAGCACACTGCTTCATCTAGCGTATATCAATGATGATAAGACCAAAATACTTAACAGGTCAAGGACGTCTCCACAATCTGAGGAAAAGCGTTAAGTATATATTAGTTGCCATATGAATAAATGTTGAAACATTAAATGTCTCGTTTTTTTTTCATTTCATTTTAGAAAATATGTCACTATACATACACAAAGCAGACCACCGTCCTCAAATCGGAGACGACCTTGTCCATTATCGGACACGACTCCACTTTCGGAGGCGTCTCCGTTTTCGGCGACGACCTCGACCTGCTTAATGCACATGCAACATACAGTAAACGCGCTTTATAACTTGGCATCGTGCGGGCGTGCGCACGATAGGATTTTAGCGTGGACACATTTCGATTTAAGCGTGGAGTGTTTTAAGCGTGCGGGCGTGGATAAATGAACATGTAGAATGGGTAAATTTTCATTATTGAATTATTGTATAACACGTATATAAAAAATGAATTCTTAATAATTTAACAATATTTTTATAAACACCTAGTTATTTGGCCGGCCCCATGTGCATTTCTGTATTAGACTGATTTAAAAATATTTTTTTTAAGTTTAAAAAGAGTTTGATATGAATTTTCATTTAAAAAATGTCCATTTTCAATTCCTTTAGCATATTAAACTTATTAACAGATTAAACCGTTATTCAAAATCGGGCTTACTGCCAATATTATGAGAATATAACGCAACTTTTTATTATTTACATAAAAAATAACTCATTTACCAGAGTAAAGGTAACTTCAATCAATTTAGTGAATCTAATTTGAACATTGTTCATTCATATCTTATAGTGCGGGCGTGCAGGCGTGCGGGCGTACGAGCGTAGACAAAAATGAATTTAAGCGTGGAGTAATAAGCGTGCGGGTGTGGAGTGTTAAGCGTGCGGGCGTGGACTGGCAAAGTTATAAAGCGCGTTTACTATGTGCTAAATAGGACACTCGATCGAAATTAAACCCGATTTATCTGATTTTGATCCGAAAACCGAACATTCTCAGGAAAATATGCTAATTTTCGATTGTGTGTTCTAACACGTCATCTAGATCAAGAAAAAAAAAACATAACTTACAGACAGCCAGGGAACATTCTAACTACATCTCGTCATGACGAGATATTTTTTCTTGAAATTAAAGCTTTTCATGTGTTATTTTTTTATCGCGACGTTAGGGGAGCATCATTCTGACGTGAAACTGTGTCGCGACGGGCAGTATACAGGTATAACGATTATTCTACGTTTAATGATAATACCTTTTGAGATGATTAAGATTAATCTCAGCATAGATAACGAAAATTAGTGAAATCAAAATGCACAAACCACAATCATTAATAATAAAATAATATATAATGGATTTAACGAGAATTCATATTTACAATATATTCAAAATCTATATATACAAAATTTATGTTTCAATACATGCATATACTAAGACGATTTTGAGCAAGGGTTAGAATCAAAAGTCAAATAATAATTTTGGTTAAAAAGTATATTAAAAAAAAACAGGAATCTTTTATTTTACAAGGCGATTAACTTACATTCTAGCAGATCTGTAAATGGGTGCGAAAACATAGTTTAGATAAAGGTATAACTTGGGGTCGTTAACAAATGTTGGTATTATGAAGCAGTGCTGACATGTTTAGAAAAAATACTATTTTTTTGTTTTTACACACTTTTCTTCAGACAAGGTACGATTTTAAAATGATTTTGTTGGCTTCAATTTTAGGGCCTTCCGTATGACCAGGCCGCGAGCGTCGAATGCGCGAGTAAGGACCTGTTTATATGGGAAGCGTCAAGGCGCGGCAAGCAGCAATATACTTATATGTTCTTTATATGCTCCTGTCGTTAGTCCTATAAAGAACATATAAGTATTTTGCCGCGTGTCGTACCTTGTCGCTTCCCGTGCGAACATGCCTTTAGTAATGCATCGAGGTGATTGCAGTTGGAACCTTGAGGGATACGAGACAATAAGGGTTGAAGCTTTGTTTAATCAGATTGTCTACATAAATCTTTTTGGTTGTATTAATAATGATGTTCCAACGCAACGTAAAATCTGTCGACGTCTTGTCAAGAAGGCGTTCATTTGCATAAAAAATCGAGAGCCGTTACGATGTTCTTCAATAGATCCATGTCCCGTTAAGCGGTCCCACTCGGCAAGACGTCCTCGGACGTTGAGCGGACGCCCTACTTTGGGCCCATATGAAAGTTTTCCGGACGTCCTTATTCGTCGCGGACGTTGAAAAAACGTGACACAGACGTCGCGTCCGAATCGGACGTTTTAATAACGTTCGTCGGACGTCGGGACATGAAAGGACGTCCGGAAAACTATTATATGGGCCCAAAGTACGTCGTCCTCTGAACGTCGCGTCCGAATGCGACATACTATGGACGACCCTTGCCGAGTGGGGTGTAACCAAACATATGAAGCAATAAATGTGGTGTTAAAGAGTATTGTAAAGCAATGAAAGCTCAACATAAAGAGCTTGAAAACATAGATGCACATAAATTAAAATAATTCTTTGAATAAGCAAAACATGTAAGCTTGAATCTTTAATCGTGAATTTTATTTTTACAGCAGCTTTCGCGCAGATAAAAGCGCATAAATATTGCTAAAAACGCGTTTTTTGCATGAACAGAAGGGATTGTTGCCATGTTCTTTTTAACAAATGTGGTTTTCGTGCTTTCGGGTTTTCGAGCAATTATTTACGCGCTTTTTTGTTTGCGCGAACCCAGCCTTAGACGTTTCTTAGTTTACAATTTTTGACGCATTTTGCAAAACAAAATCTAAGCCATGTTGAAGAAAAAATATTTCGAAGTTATTATAACAATAAACAAGGCACTTTAAGTAGTTTATTTGTTAATTAATCGCGTTACCTTCAGGCACCTGAATTTCTTGTTGTTCACCGTCCGCCATTGTTATTTTTTATCAGATGCGATTAGTTTTTCACTAGAAACTATCCCAATTCTTTCCAAAAATGCACTTGTCTATAATTACATTTCACCCTAACATACGTGTTTTATTGTGTAGTGACACGGATCAGACCTTATAGCCCATACCCTATTCGACCAAACAGAAAGAGCACCCGATTGGGAAGGCCCGATCTTAACAAATTATAAAAATATCAGCAAATTAACATGGAAATGTTATTTGACTGATGGAGTTCATGCAGTTAATTGATATTGTATTTTGAGGAAAATATGCTGTGCTACTAAATAATAACACAATTGTGAACTATGAAATTAACATGCTAGAAAAGCTCCTGTAACGTCTACTTATAAAATGATTTGGTTATACATGTATTTGTTTTGCAATGAGCTGTTAATTTCCCTTAATCAAAGGTATTCAATGGCCTTTAATTAAGTGTATATATACACAACTGCGAACGCATGCAGACGAATCAAGCCGAGTTTTCATAGGTTATATGCTAGAATCAGAAACCATGCATTTACATACAGTAGCGATCATAGCGTACCATTGGGTGCTCCTTCCATTGTGGGCCGCGTCTTTTAAACATGACAAAAAAGCTTAAAGGGTTTGCCCCCGGATCATATAACGAGTCTCTTTTATGGTATACCTTGGTAAGACAAGGGTAAATAAAGGCCACATCAAAATACACCCGAGTCGTTGGCACCATAAAATGCAAAGACAAAGGGCCTGGATACACTAAAAGGGCACTTTTCGCAAACAAGCATATTTCATTTATGTTCTCTTTGTTTTTGTTATGCTTTTTAAAGCTCGTAAAAGGCTAAATATAATTACTATGTTGAGACTGTTCAGGAAAAGGAGCTTGTGGTGTAACCAGACCGTAAAAGATAAAAAAAACGGGATTGAGTTGTTGGTATAGAAATTGGGTAGTATACTTCAAGAAGATAGTTATACCTGTAAGCTAATGAAAAGCTATGTTGGACGATGAACTGCTGGGCAACTTGCTTTGGTTTGTAGGGTTATATGCAAAAACGATGGAATGTTGTCCTTTGATAGGTTATGCGATTTAGTCGAGCATCAACATATATACACAGCTATATAATCCAATTTGAAACCAATAATCACTTTATATTTTTTGTTCACCATGCAACGAAATAGAATTCTGTTGCAACAAGGAAACCACATTAAGCAACCAAATTACACCGTAATGTGTGTCTTTGTGGCCGTAACATTACTGAATAACTAAAATGAGTTTATACAAGTGTCCTTGTTTGCATGAACCCCTTAGAAATGCGCGAAGCCATCATATTCTTCGTTTACTGAATTTCTATGTTTAGCGGGAGCCCCAAGAAAAACTTAACCAAGAAATAATTGATATCATGAGATTTGTTTAACCGAGTTATGGTTTTATGTGCTTAAACCAGTGAGCTATGAAAGTGTGTTCTCTGCATTAGCTATTGATTCAATCGATTTCTTCTCTTAAACCTCGGCAAATCAATGCAAGAACAGAACGTTTATAATTGAAGGCTTTCAAGCAAGATAGCCGGTAGGACTTAACTACACTGGGAGCTTCTTCTAAAAAAACACTCTTATTTTACTTATATTCTCTTATGTTGGTCTCTTTAAAAACAATTTTAGTTGCATGTTTTTTGGGGGAGGGGTACGCTCTCAGTGAAACCAGAGCCTTATTGTAAAGTGTAGTATTCCGCGCATTTTACAAGATATAAAAAATAGGCCAATCTTGCTCATTTCACATTTTATATGAAATTAATACACGATTTATTTAGCTTCATAAACATGAAGTTGTGCGCGAAATATAATTTGTCGATATATTGAAATGGAACACGGTGCTCCTGTATGGCTAGTTCAGTTTATTTCATAATGAAAAATATATCTATTCAGTTAATAAACTAGTCTACATGCATAAATAAAATTACAAAAAAACGCGTGTACAAAATAAGAAGGAATCTCATTTTCTTGTAAAATGAGTGTTGACAAACACTCAATAATTATCTCCATCAAACTCTCATCACATTAGAAAACATTTTCTCATCGTGTCTTCAATATTTAATCACTACAATCCCTCCAGCATCCTAAGCAAGATATGCGGTCAAACGTTGTGTAAAATCACGACGTCAAAATAACTGCCTTCCCGATTATAAACATGCTGGCGATATTGAGGCTCTATTCAAATACGGAAACACTATCGCGAATCGCGGAAAATAACGCGACGCTATGTTTGTTGGGACGACGGTGGTAAATTGACGTTTTGTTTTAAATGGAACTAAATAACATCAAGCGACGTTGATTGACATCTTGTCGAGAAGCATGTTTCATAGCATCAATGGAAAGTCGATAATTGATAAAGAGCAACAGACGATGTGATCCTCTATAACAGTATTCCTTTTCCAAATCGATTTGAAACCTTTTTTGGCGTTCCCCTGTTTTCAAGTTACAAAAAAAAACATGAAAAACTCATCTAAAGCTTGATAGTTTTCATATAATTTGACAATCGTATTGCCATTTTATTCAGAAAGATATAATGAACTAAAATATTAGATATATATATATATGAACGACCATAACTATATTATTATTCAATTAGTGATAGGTTTTTCATATTATTGGGGATGTTGTATAATAGACAGATGAGCAGATACAGACCTGATCTACCTACAAAATATAGAACAATTATTTATATATATATATATATATATTTG
>LQRL01007463.1:5356-18735 GCA_001703475.1 Hydroides elegans
AGGGTTGTGCAATATCAGCAAGTAAAGATTGCCTCCCAGGGATTCTTGCAATATACACTTTTTACCCTTCAAGTTAAATATACCCCCTCTGACATTGTTTGAATCGATGCCATTGTGTAACAGTTGCATGTATCACGGTGCACAAACAATGAACCAAATCAATGGATGTCTTTATGATCGGTCTATCAACAAAAAACATCGATAACCACATTGTTAAGACCGATAGCTATTCATGACTGGTTTGACTGTTGATAAAAGTTTAGTGTGACACTTTGGCTGAATGTATTGATTATAATTCAAATGGGTAATTCGGTGATATGATTTTTTCGGGGCGAGTAATGAAATTGGAATTAACTTTATATGTGTGACATATAATCTAGATTATGAATTTGGTAGATACGTAATTATGTGTTGCTCCAAATTTGGAGGGGTTGGGTATAAGAAGCTTACATTTTACTAAAATGTCATTAAGGACACTCATTTAGGGAATGTTCATGTATAGAACGAATTGCAGTTTTGATGTCTAATCATCCCAAATGTGCTGCTGGTATAAATTTTGTCAACAAATCGTTATAACTTATGATATAAACTGCTCATCCTTTTTAGATTCATTTCAACACATCTCTTTATTCTACTTAAAAAAATATTTACGATTCAATATAAAAAGGCTGTGATATATTTCGACGAAGTATTCACGTTACCTTTTGATTTGCCATATATCAAAGCAATATTTTCCATTGCAGCGATTATTTTATTGATAGGGCTCCTTTGGCTACATAGTAAACTAAGATAACTCCAATATGCTTTTAGCAATAGAAGAGAGATTTGTTGAATAATTGACAGCACTTTGTGCGATTTGAGACGACTTTGCAATTATCAACTATATACAAAAGCTTATTGACAATGTTTTTTTAAAAACAATATCAGAAACTAAGCGGATCCGTAAATCATTGAACTGCAATAGACACGTATCAATTAAAATACGGAACCGGTTCAAAGAAAGAATACCTGGGTTTTAATGTATGGAATATAGTTGTATTGCTGTACCAATAAATCTGGTATTGGAGAAATATTGCACAGACAAAGCTTGACGTAGATTCGTTTGCCAGTTCTCAGCTAAACACGATTCATAGTTTCAATGTTGTAATAATCATAGCTGAGTTCAAATTTTAAGATATTACATTAACTACTTCTCACTGCTAAAAAATGAAATTCACAGGCACATTGATGAGTTGTGATTTGTTTTATTTGAATTTCGCACATGAGGCATCACTTTGTGAGAGTGAAAGAAAGGAATACTTAAGAGTGAGTGACATAAGGGATTCGGTATTGTTGGAAAAACTGGAACTGTTCTTTCAACTAACAACTTGGATTTTAAATAATTTCATTGATGGGTAGGTCATAAAAAATCTTATAGATATGTTCACAGAGCTTTTCGAAATTGATTTTTCCTCGAACTCAATAATGATTATTCCACCAAGGCAAAATTTGATCCATCTTGATTCAGAAGTGGCTGCAAAGAAGCTATTATAAAATGTCAAATATTTCAAATGGATAATACCTGATGGGCCGACACATAAAAAAGGTAAACAGCGTAAACAACGATACTTGAGAATTTATAGAGACATCAAACTTACTCTGCGCTGCAGTGATCTGTCCCAAAATTAGTTGTGTGTCGTCATTGCATACTGTTATCAGATTTCCATTATCTTCTATGCAAGTATCTCGAGCCTCCTCCCATGTCATTGGATCACTGTAGCCCTTGTAACAACGATTATTGATGATGCGGTCACAACCTTAAAGAAGAAAGCCAAACGTTACACGCTAAACGTTAAACGCTAAACGCTTGACCATAGCCGCCCACAGGTGTGAAGGGTATAAAATGGTCATCAATATGAGTGTTATTCTTAATCTCTTATATGACTTTTATCAAACGCTGAACGTTAACAGTTAAACGAAAAACGCTAAACGCACACACGCTAAACGCTAAGCCCTTAAACGTTAAACGATAAAAGCTAAACGTTAGTGAAATCGAGAATTTAGGACCTGTATATTGTTCCTTTTATGAACAGATTGCTCGGTAGGCATTATGTTATCTATAACCTATTTTGTTACATATACAATTATTTATACACTTGATACAGTTTATATTATGAATAAAATATTTATTGAATAAAAGCTATGCGTTCAATGAACATGTGTTCTGTTCATATATTTTATATCATGTTGCAGTACAACACGTATTTGTTCGATACAACAAGCTCGAACATCTTTCGGTATTCGCTAATTTATATTTAATAAACAATTCACGCATTTCATAACTAATCTAGTTAAATACACCAAATAGAAAATGTTTAACTATTTTTAATCATGTTTTAATCCATGAAATACCTCTATCGTTTTATGCAATTTTTGGAATTCCTGGAATAATAAAATGTTACTCAAGAATATATACTCACAATAATAATGTTTATTTACTTAAAAACTCATATAACCTGTTTCACAATGTTCACCCGTAAATCCTGCAACACATGAACATGTGTACCCGTCAACGTGATTTTGACACGCGCCGTTGTTTACACACGGAGATGACCCACAAACGCTAGTGTCTACAGAGAATATGTTTTATAAATAATTTACCGTTTCTGTGCGTTCAAGAGTTTAGATATGTTAAGTTCTCTCCTAAAGATATTCTGCTGATTAATAGTTTTGAATATTATACACATGCATGAACAGTAAGACATTGATACTATTAATAATGTATAGCATTATATTACATGCAACAACTTAAATGGTTTCAGATACAGAAATCAATCTGATCAGTATTGGCATTTATACGATGAGAACTTGAAATTAAACTTATCTTAATTGCCCAACACTTGTCTTCGATGTTTATCTTGTGTAAGCAATTTACTATCACGTTTGCCGTGAAAAGATGTGCATTATTCGTTTTTTTAATAATATCATATTACCTGTTTCAGAATTTTCTCCAGTAAATCCTACACCACATGAACACAAGTATCCGTCAACATGATCTTGACACACGCCGTTGTTTGCACACGGAGAGGATTCACATTCATTGATGTCTGCAACATTGTACATCAATATATATCAAAATTTTATTTTATTATTAAATCAAACAAACGATAAGGACGCGTGTTTAATATATCCTAAAATTGTTTCCTTAATGGCTTTTATAAGATCATATTTCAATTGATTTTTGTTCAAATGATCATAAATATAAATACAGTTTTAATGTTTAAAGGATTCTTTTTTTTAACATATTAATTGATATAAATTGATATTAATCAACTATTATTTGCTCATATTTCATTTGCTTATTTAGTCACTAGAAATTGATTTTATTTCTATATCGTTATAAACAGTGTTTATAAGATATAATAACTGTTAGTTTTAACATCTCATCATATATTCATTAAATGTTTTTTAATGCTTGATCGATTATTACATTTTCATTACATTTGATTTTTGTAAATATCTTTAGAATCAAATTCATTTTTTTTTCGTAACAAAATGTATTTTTGTTTGATATATTATGTTAATACCTGTTTCACAATATCCTCCCGTAAATCCTGTAACACATGAACATGAGTACCCGTCAACATGAGCTACACACACGCCGTTATTCATACACGGAAAGGATTCACATTCGTTGATGTCTGAATTGAACATATAATTGATAATAAATAACAATTATCAATTTATAATTCCATAACTATGACGTCCTTAAATGTTTGTTAGCCGTGCATTATAAGAATCTCTTCAAGACATATTTTTTTTAACACTATGAGGATCATTTGATTAAACAAAATAAATAGATGATAATTCATGACGTTACTCGAGATTCATTTTATTTTTGCATTGTACCTGTTTCACAGTGTTCGCCCGTAAATCCTGCAACACATGAACATGTATATCCGTCAACGTGATCTTCACACAAGCCGTCGTTCGTACACGGGGTAGAATCGCATTCGTCTATGTCTGTGTAAAACATATACCTTTTTTTTATTTCAACACATTACTATCAATTTTCATTTGAATATATCCTATGGCCTTTCTGATAGCAACCCTATTAATAGATTATCAAATGTTCTGCTAATTAATAGCCCTGTTAATATCAATAACAATAAACAACTTTATAATTTCATACCTATGAAGAAGTGTTTATGTGCCGTGCATTATAAGAATTTCTTCAAAACATATTTTTGAACATTGTGAGGATCATGTGCTTAAACAAAATGTTTATATAATTATTTATGGCGGTATTCGAGATTCATTTTATTTTTGCATTGTACCTGTCTCACACAATTCTCCCGAAAATGAACATGTACATGTATATCCGTCAACGTGATCTACACACACGCCGTTGTTCATACACGGGAAAGATAGACATTCGTTGATGTCTAAACATAATAATTATATGTTTTAGTTAAACAAATCTCTTAAAACAACAGGTTTTGCATGTATACATGACGAATTCCTATATACATATCTGATCAAATACTAATTCATGAAATTTTAGTAATCTATTTTTTTTAAGACGAATTATCCTAAAAAGAAGAAACACACATAATAGATCAATATGAATTTTTATTGAAACGCCAATTGATTTGATTCCAAATCAAATATTTATTTAGGACATTTAATCCTGAAAACGAAATGTGTTTATATTATGTTAAAACCAAATACTCTGTTAATTTTAACATTCAATCAGCAATACAAGTATACTAACTGCGTTAACAAAAAAAACTAAATCAAATATTCTAGACATTCAATTATCAATACCAATATACTAACTGTGTTTACAAAAAAAAACTAATTCAAATATTCTAGAAATTCCATTACCAATGTGCTAACAATACCAATACTAGCAATACCAGTATACTAACAGTGTTCACATTAAGTTAAAATCAAATATCTCTTCATCATAGACATTCAATTAGCAACATCAATATACAAAATGAGCTCACACAAAGTTAAGATCAAATATTGATTCATGCTAAACATACACTAAGCAGTACAAATATACTAACTGCATTAACATACAATTCATTACAGACATTCAGTCAGCAATACTCACTGTGTTCACATAAGTTTCCTTCATATCCGGATTCACACAAACAAGTGAACTGGTCCACACCATACAAACAATTGCCGCCATTCTGACAAACAATGCCAAGACATTCGTCAACATCTGCAATAATAAATTATGATTAAATTATGAATTCATTTTAAAGAAAGAAGTCCACAACGACAAGTCATTCGATAATTTATCATAGCCATTTATCACTATGTGTTATCATAAAACATAATATTACAAATGTTAGAGAATCAAGTTTTCAACGCCAAGACATTTGCCAGTATCTGTAATAATATAATATATTAAAATAAATGAGGAAGAAACAAGGTCACAACGCCAAGTCATTTGATTATATATGTTATCATCAAATATGATAAATGTTGAAGAAACCAGGTTACAGAGCCAAACAATTCTTTATTATCTGTATTATTAAAATGTGATAAAGAATGTTAGAGAAACAACGCCAGAACATGTGTCAATATTTGTAATCAAAGAATAAAATTGAATCAATTTTGACAAAACAGAACAAAACTATTTTCATATATAGATATTCAACTCTTACATCGGTAAGAAGAGAGGACTTACATAAACTAAAAAGGCCCAACGACCCCCACAAGCCCCTGTGCTAGATAAAAAAAGCATAAAATGAAAATTTCACGTTTCAACCTATATTTCTAACTTGAACATTCCAATTGAGACAAACCATAATTCAACTTAATTATGAAAACCCCATAGAACATATTCTTTTAATTGAAATTGTTTTCATTTCTTTATCAATTTTTTTTTATCAATTTATTAAAAAATAAGGAGACAGATGTTGCAGTATACGATGTGTTGATTGATAATCGTCTAATGTAAACATAGATACATTAAGATTCTAATTATAGATACTTGCAAATCCGTCACATTGCTTAAAAGTACAATATCTATATTTGCAATTAAATTAGCATTTATACGTATAGATATTAGTTAATGGATTATTTGACAACTAATAAATTAATTTACTTATTCAAAAGAAAGTTTAATATATTATTTGCTCTCTATTTGTAATCATATTGAAATAAGATATCCTTAACAAACCTAAAATCTGACGAGTTCTCAAAAGATTTTTTCCTCTAATTTAGTGTAAAACTTACTATACCCAACCTATTAGAGTGATCTTTCTAGCAAGTTATGATTTCTCAGTATATCATTTAAGGTATATTTAACCCAACTAAAGAAATCAGAAAACAAGAAAACAAGAAAAATAAGAAAAAAACAGCAATTAACAATCCAAAAGTGTTTTGTGCAGTTTATATTATGTGAGCACTCATTTGCTTGACACATACTGATATCTTGACAATTGCTAAAATCCCTTTTTTTAAGATTTAAGTTTTCTATATCAAATGTAAGATTGTGGTTTTCAATTATTTAAAATGAATTCTTCTTTATTTTTTAAAAAACAAAAGGAAAATATTTCAAAAACAAAAAAAAATATTTTAATAAGATTAAAAAGAACTATTGATATCAGTCATATTATTCATAGGAAATATAATTTATCAGATTACTATCATTTTTTGCTCAACATATAGAAGGTACAATATATGACATGATATTAACTTAAGAATAAGACTAAAATAACTATTGATATCAGTCATATTATTCATAGGAAATATAATTTATCAGATTACTATCATTTTTTACTCAACATATATTAGGTACAATATATGACATGATTTTTACATACAAATAAAGCTGAAGGCAGGATTCTCTATCTCTGTCTCAGGTGTTCTATATGCTTCTAAATTTAGGGTGCATCGTACCAAGTCGTGATGCCTTTCAAAAATGTTATTATATCAATATCACAATATCAAGTATATTTCATATACATTTATATCACACTATTTAATATATACATATTTGTATTATTATATCACATATACATATATTTATTACATCTTATTTTAATTATTTAATATTTCTATTTTTTTCATAGCCTGAAAATGTTTTCCACCTGAAAAATAAAGCATATACGTTACGTATTTAAGTTGATGTGTTTCATAGATAGTTTAAAACGAGTTGCTAGTGCTTTTTTGGTATTTTAGTTTCTTAAAGTATATATGTACCTTTCACAATTCGCAGATCTGCAACCGTCTGTGTCCTTGCAACGGATAGCGCATTCAATCTCACTTTTAGTAATTTCTTCTTTTATGATAGTAAGATTATACTTAATACCATTACCAAACGAAAAGGTCCTTTGCCGAATTCCTCTGCATGTATATATGTGATAAATTAATATAAAGAATATTGCAATTTTGTAATACATTGCTATGTCTTAGCATATACCAATAGTATATTACATTGTATGAAGTTGATATAAATATAACGCCTGCTGCTTGATTTAATCTTTATCTTTTAAATAATGAATAATATATAATGCTAGAGTCTGTTCAACATACATTAGTCGGGTATCCAAACATTGTAATTTGATACTAATGCTGATCAAATGTATGCCTTTATAATTATGTACCATAGTATGAATGTGACTTTTATTATCACATGTCTAATATTGGAAATCGGTTGGTTTATCAAAGGATAGTTTTATTCCAATCCATTTAATTAATTAAATGAAATCGGGTTTTCAAATATGTGATGTAACCTTACCTTTCTAATGTTCTTGTTTACACATTCGATCATGTTTGACATATATTTGTGAGGATGAATTCAATATTTTCCCAAAATAGCATGTTCGAGTAAATACTGATTATGTATCTATTAGATATTCTCCATGATTGACCTCAATCAAATAATAAGTTGCCAATTCCCCTGATATAGAGAAAACGTTTATTGCTGAAATAAGCCTCTTCATGTACACAAGTGAGCTCCAAGATTTCCTACTAAGATCAGATTGGCCGAAATTCCTTTGAAATTATATAGTTTGCAAAATCATGTTAAATAGTCTATGACGGTTTATGACTGTGTTTTAAGTGCAAACCAGTACTAATTTATTCTCCTATAGATGTCGGGCAGTAAGTGAAAACAAAATAAGGGGAAATGTCATGATTATATTAAGAATATCCCAATCGGCATGACGTCGAGCAACGTCGTTTTGACGCCTTGTCATCACAGACAATGTTGCGACTGTCGAACGGTCGCCTAACGCTGGGATATAACAGTGCGATGACAACCTAAACATGGTTTCAACGTTCATTTGACGTCACACCTCAAAAGGCAACCCGAGGAAAGATCACTACATTTATATAGCAATCTATGTTTATCTTCAAAACATAAAGATGTAAAGATGCAACTTACATAAAGATGACGTCACATTAATTCTGACATACAGCGAACTTCCCAATTTTCAAATGGCTATTTAAACTATATAGCATTTTATGAATAACTGCTTGAAATCACGATTGAATTGTGATTGAAAAGTCCATAAAACTACAGGGTTAATGCGCTATACTCAAAATTAAGGATAATGTCACACAATTTTAGCTTTGTTGATTATAATTTTAAATATTAATTCAACAATGAATAATTTTAGGGTTATTAAAACATTACCTCATGAATTATAAATGACTTTAAATACACAGTAATATGCTTTTAACCACTATTGATAACCATGGGTTTACTATGTTTGTTTAACGAAATAGATATTTTATACCAAATGCCATTTCAAGAACTATGTTGTATATATTAAGGAACAGTTCAGGCACCAAACCCTTTATATAGATTGGTTAGCTTTAGATGCTGAACATGTCAAATTAGTTGAAAATCGCGTAACCAAAAATGATAAAAAAGAAATAAAACAAACCAAAAGTTGTAATGCATTGCTCAAAATGGGAGTATACACATCTAAAATAACATAACTCAATACATTAATGGTTTAAGGTAGGGAAATATGTTGAGTACAAAGACTTTTATATAATTGAAATGAAAAAAAAACAAAAGAAATAATTACAGCAAAAGGTGATTTGTAAAGAAAAAAAAACAAGAAAAGGGTATTTGACTTAGAAATGGCTGCCGGTGGCCACGAATTCTTTATCAGCAATCTCTAAGAAAAAAAAAACGGTTTGATGTATTGAAAATGTATTGAACGACACTGTCAAACCTATATCATTATTTTAAACATTGGCCGGTCAAACGTTGTTTGCAAGTATTTAATATTTAATATTTAATTTGCATTTGCTATTTTATTCGAAGTAATGCGTCTATATTTCGATTGCATATATTTACAAGTCGCTATCGTTTCCAAAGTGAAATGACTTACTTGAACTGGCTTTATATATCATGAATAGATCAGACATGCCTAGATAAGATATATTTGTAACAAAAACCATTTCAATGTCATACGTTTCATTGTTTATTAATTTAGGCACTTTATATTGTCTTTTGTTATATATTTATTTTGATATATTATCAATTATCACGCATTCTATGACAACGTGACGCAACCGATGCATACAGTTCTGCATTATATCAGTAGTGCTTTAATGTGAATAAATGTATAGATGTATGCTACATTTATTGAGTGAATTCGACGCCGTCCTTGTGACTGGTGATTTAAGCATTATATGAGCACATGATATGCTATAAATACGATAAATACAACCAAGCGTATAACAACTTTTTTTATTGAGGCATAACTAATGACATGGGAACATCATTAGTCTATTTTATAGAAAATCAAAAATATATGATTTTAATTCATGAGCCGATATTCAAACAAGTGAAGCCAGTTTGTATTGAAATATGATTTTACACATTCAAATTCGAGAGTGGAAATATATTTATGAATGATTTTTATCTCTTCGATATCATATCCGCAATTGGAATTTATGTCTAATATAATAATCAAAGAGTCTAAATGTCTTTGCGTATATATAATTCAAGTTTTTCTAAATACAATGAAAACCACTCTGATCAAACAGTATAAATATATATAAACTTATCTTTATTTAAAGTCAAAATATGACGATTGTTACAATTGCGTAACAATATAAGTATTATACAGATAACCACACATTTATTATAAATCTAGAGAATATCTTATGTGACAAATATACAAAGTCGATTGATTAAATTGTCATGAATCTGGAATGTAATAGAATTCTACGCCACATTTGAAATGAAAACTTAATACTTTCAAATGGGATTTATAAAAAAACAGAAGCACTTTTTTATATAATAAATTTTTGCTGTCATTTGTTTATGTTGTCATATGTTCTTATGTTTATTGGTAAATATTAAATGATTTATATTTCAAATCAAAGCTTTAACATATAATTAGTAAATCATTTGGTATATTCCAATAGAAATAAAATGACAGCGACATTTCACATTCGTCGTTTATTGAACATTACAATGCATATATATTTATATTGCAATTTAATACATCTATACAGACAAATGAAAGCAAACTATCAACTTCAATGTAAGTTGTTTTAAATACAATTTTACTAAAAGGATCATTTACGGTGTCTTTATACTGTACAACTAATATTTTACCAATTATCCCCACGATTACTTATCAGTTATCATCATACAAGACACATAATGAACATACATTGACAATGAAATTTATTGTTTACATTTATACATTGAAGAAATTATAAAAGACATTAAAATATATGCGAACATAGAAACTATTAATTGATATCCTTTTTTCTAAATATATAAAAAAAAAATTACTTCAAGCATGAAAATTATTCGAATAAATATTAAATATTCACTTGCCGCGAATATAATAAGGCATATAGATAGCATACCATAAATGTAACCTGCTTAGAAAATGTATACATCGAATAACACAGGTCATATGAAATTTCACTGATAATAGTTTATGCACAGCATGCATTGCAGAAAGAAGTTATAAAATTTGAATCCTTAAGGTTAAAAGGCTAAAGTAATTTTAAAAATTCATATGCAAAGGCAAGGCATTTTGTTTTACAGGAAACATGTATGATGCCTTGGTCAATCAAGCTTTCATTAGAATATGCGCTTTATAAATGCAAGAAATATGAATGATAATAATTATTCTAATAATAATAATAATAATCACCATCATCTGATGTTCATTTACGGCAGATTTCGATAGCAAAAGGCGTTCCATTTTGACCGCCAAGTGCACCTTCTTATTTCTGGAGACGTTGCACCCTAAAAAACAAGATTCCTTTGTGAAGTCAAAAATATAAGGACAACATTTGATAACAATATTGAATGAAATATAATTTACAATGTCAAACTGATAATTTATGTGTACATGTATATTTATAAATAGACAATTATCAGAAAATACTTATTGTTTACCTAAATCGATATATATTTAATTGACAATACCACCGAGGCAATACTACTTTTGATACTACTCGGTTATTACAATCCTGTAAGATATCTGTATTATATAATTAAACTATATTAAAATGAACTAAAACAAACAAGACAAATGTTATAACATTCCAGATTACCCATTTTCCTCAACAAAGTGTTTATAAACACCTATTCTTGCCAACATCTGGTTTCTAATCATTTTGAAAGAATTCTTTGGAAATTAGTCATTATATTTAATGTAACTATTTAACATTCACAACTTACTGGAGCACATCCTTCTCTTGGGAACCTTATTGGATAATATGCGTTTGAATGTTGTACCCATCCGCAACTGCAACAATCCATGCCTGAAAAAAGAATATAATTTTCAAGCACATACAATCATTCATTGCGCGGTTTTTATTACGTATTTATCATATAACATTCATTGTTTATTTACTACCCATCTATATAACTGATTTGCATAGAACACTAGTATAATTATTCTTAATTGTTTAGTACGATATAAAAATTAGGTATGCATATGTAATTGTATATGTTTTAGAAAAAAATAATGTAAGTAGCCTTGGAAAATTAGTTAATTAAAATTTAAGGTCCTCAATAAATATGTCGTAATTAGTTCAATTATGTATTAAATTCATATTTCATAAAAGCACATTTCTATTTTGTTCAAATATGAAGAAATATATTTTACCATATTGAAAAGCCGATTGCAATTGTCCAAACGTGGCAAGGGTGGAGTTGTGTTCAATGCATATTGTCTGAGCTTGCGCAAATGTCAATTCGTAGTTGCCTGACGGTGAAGTGACAAAGGTCACACTGTGCTCTATATTGAAGAAAATAAATCATTTTGCTGTGAAAAAATAACCTTAGGTTTCTGTAACTTAAATTATTTCCTTAGACTATTGTCTTCTTAGACTTATAAGATAAAATGTTTTGATAAACAGAGTGTTAAGGTAAGGGTAAAATTAGAAATGATAAAAAACAATGAAATAATAAAATAGGGAAGTTTTGATCCGAGAACGTTTAACAAAATTATATTTGAATAAATGGTTTTGATATTATTTTACAGTATGTTTATTGAGTCTTCATTGAAATTCTAAGTCATTAAAGTGCGTTAACTATAATTTTGAAGTCAAGTGCTTGTGTCTTTTTTCGAAATAAAAAATCAGACTAATTATGAAGTGTCCCAATGCTAGTGCACTTTTAATTGGTCTTTTCCATTAAAAATAGATAAATCTTGGCAAAATACTGTCAGACAAGTCATAATACTACATGGTCAGGATGCATCAGGAAATGCTATGATTTAATTGTTATATATATTGCACCCGGACCTTTTTGAATGTATAAAATATAATTTCATGTAAGAACTATGATACAATATTAAGATTCAATATTCTTAGGAGCTTATTGCTCTCATGAATCGAAACAGATGCTCTCTGCATTCGGATTCGGTGCATCAAAGTCAATGATCTCCCAGCAATAAACATCAATTAAAATTGAATTTTCATAAAATATTCACACAATTTCAAATTGATCATATTTATTAAAAATAATAAACCAAACCTTGGCAAATTGCTGATGCATCAATAGACATGCCATTTGCAGTACATTCAGCTGATGTCATTCGATTCATCGGTACAAAGCCGCAATCGCAACAAAATGTGCAAGAATCGCCCACACTCATGAGGTCACCAGGTCGAGAAGAGCAGAACAGATACATGCCGTTTGCAATGGTTGGTAAAACGCAATGCGTTCCTGTAGAAACAACGTTTTCTTATAATAAGTATAGATGTTAAACACAGCTTGTGTATATTAAGTTATTATTTTCTATACAAGAATTGCCAACACAAATGTAGAAACAACGTTTTCTTATAATAAGTATAGATGTTAAACACAACTTGTGTATATTAAGTTATTATTTTCTATACAAGAATTGCCAACACAAATGAGAATACCAGGTCGG
>LQRL01007505.1:6499-18007 GCA_001703475.1 Hydroides elegans
TAAAACGCAATGAGCGTTTTTGGGTTTTCAATAAAGATTAAATTTAAAGGCATGGTTTGTTTTGATTAAAAAGCTTGGATTTCTTCTAATGTGGCCAGACCCTAATGTAAGCGACAGAAAAAGGGGAAGATTTTGTGATTAAAGTTGACATTTTATAATCGCTTTAAGCATTTTAATCCATTTACCCTACGGTGTCAAGAGTATTCAACTAGTCATTCAAAACAGTGCAATATCAGATATTTTGCACTGTTTATAACAAAAGAATTTGAAGCAAGCATGCAATAAATCCAGGTTGCTTAATTTATGGATCGAAATGTAACTTAAAGATATTTACTTCTACCAATAACCCTTGCGTCATATCAACTAACCACGTATGTATAAAACAAAGGACGTAACCTGAAAATAGTAATTGATAGAGGGTGCTATTTAAGAAGATTGTATATAACCTAGTTTAATGGAGACAATCCGAGTTATAAAATGAATCATTTTAAGGAGCTGCTTTCGTGCCTGGCTATTACCATCGCTTAAATATCGGCATTTTGCAACTATGTATCCCGTGACTCCTTTTTAACACTCATCTAGTGCTGCTTTTTAATGACCTACCATTATCACCCATTTCCTTAAACAATTGCCATTTTCTTATAGAAGATCGATTTAAATGTGTCTGTTTATCAGACGCCGCCATTAATGGGAGTTTTCAACAACTATATAAATACAGCACCAGCGGGGGCAAAAGGCGTCGGGTGTGTTTCTTGGCATATTTTTGATAAATAAAACACTGCTTTTAATTATCAAAACATAAGTCCTTTCCATTCAATCATACATCATATTGAGGAATCTTTGCCAAAAAATATATTTTACTAGATTAAGAAAAAAAACTTGTTATTACTGTGGGGATAAAAGTATCTTGACAACAAATAACATGAAGCTACTGATTGCACTGGGCGTCACCTTTATTGGCGTCGTGCTAAGCAGCCAAATTGCGCATGCCCAGCTGCTGTATCCTTTCGGATTTGGCGCTGGTGATTCTTCGTTGTTCCGTGCAGATGATAGCAGTAGCTCGGCTATTTCGCTCTCGGTCCCCTTCCCGTTCTTCGGACAAACATACAGCTCACTATATGTAAGTTGTTTATTATTTATTAATTTGTTGCCAATATATAATGCGTAAGTAGAATGCGTTATGATCGAGGGCGCGTTATGCGGCGAGGTTTTTTTTTGCGTGCGTTTTTTTTTTCATATGAATACAGAGCGTTCAAATTGTTATGTTTGTATTTGTATTTTTCTTATTCATATAAGATAATATTCGTTTTTTAGATGAAAGATTATTAAAAAAGAATGTTACCTTCATTTTAAAAGGGCAATTAAACCCACATATTACCTTTAATTTCCTACTATCCCTTTTTCTTCCAAAAAGGTGAACCACAATGGATTACTGACGTTTAACGGCGGAGTTACAACCTTTACCCCGACACCCCTGCCCATCGCCTCACGACCCGCCATCTGTCCATTTTGGGCAGATGTCGATATTAGAGGTGACGGATATATCTTTTACAGGTTAGTACCTTTTCTTCTTTCTTTGGCTGCGGGTTCATAAATCGCAAGCTGATATTTCGAAGCTGAGATTTTCATTGTTATTATCTATAAATCAATTCTCAAGGAACGACATAATAATATTTAATTGCGATTTCCCTAACAAAGAAAAACAGTGAAAATCTCAACCTCCGAAATCTCAGCTTGCGATGTATGTAACCACAGCTTCGAAATCGGAGTTGTGATAATTTTGGTCAGTACCATTTGCACTGATTTGTGAGTCGTATAGCATTGTGTTGCAGACATATATGAACACAAAAGAAATATATAACATAGACTCAATTGAAATAATTAACTGAGGTAATTTTACAAAGTGTAATGATTAATAAAGTGATTAGTTAGATGATAACCTGGATTAGCTTATAACTGGTAGCGGATTTCTTCTTGGCTAAAATGATCACTGGACGCTCTAGTGTCTGAATCTTGGACAGCAGGGTGTAGCATAAGGGTCGAAACCCTCGGTAATTTCCAGGGAAAATCAAGATTACCGAGGCAGAATTGAGGTACCCTCGAAATATTACCGAGGTAGAAATTGGGGTTTTCGAAGTATAATTTAGGTACCCTCGAAACATTTCCGAGGCAAATTTCAGGTACCCTCGAAAAATTACCGAGGCAGAATTCTGGCTTATGCTACACCCTGCCGGACACTTCGGCCCCTACCACTTCAGCCCCGATTGGACACTTCGGCCCTTTTTCAAAAAAAAAGACACTTCGGCCCCTTTCAAAAGACACTTCGGCCCCTTACAAAAGACACTTCGACCCCTCGTAGAGACACTTCGGCCCCTAAATTTTGACAACTGCAACTTCGGTCATCTCGTATAATTTGAATAAAAATCAATTATTTCAACTAGTCTCGTACTATAAATGTAAACTTTAGTGATTTATGCACAATACAAACTCAACATTATCATACTCTAACTTATTCCAACTATTTTTCTTCCATTTTTTAAGAGTTTTAGTAAATCAGTAAAATTTGCTTCCCACATTTGATATTTTATGCAGTTGTATTTTATTTCCATCGAAATAAGAATAACTTTTTATGATAAAGTGAAACGAAATCATTACTTTTTCAATACGTTCTTCATTAATCTCTTTGATTACGCACAACAAATGTGATAGTGTTTAAATATTTAAATGAGGTATAAGGGGCCGCGGTGTCTTTTGGGAGGGGCCGAAGTGTCTTTTGTTAGGGACCAAAGTGTCCTTTCACGTGCGGCCGAAGTGTCTTGACGATGGGCCGAAGTGACTTTTTGAAAAGTGGCCAAAGGGGCCGAAGTGGTAGGTGCCGAAACGTCCGATCCCCTCTTGTCTTTCCCTTCTGGGTTGCGAAATCGGTATAGAATATAGTTAACTATATTTAAGGCCGATTTCGCAAACGCAGAAGAAGCAAACATCGATGAACGCACATGAAGTATTTCTTTGTGTCCGATAACTTAGAAAGTGGTTACTTGAAAAATCTTCTATCTAATTTTATTGATTTTTGTGAAATAATAAACCGTTACTCGCGCATTTCTTTCCTCTAAAATTTTCCTTGATTGCCTAAGAAGTTGTTTCCAAACTGAATGCTTTCTTCAGCATATAAGAAAGGTTTTCTCGTCGTTTTACGAGATTTTGTCGTTTTACGAACACCATAAAAACGGCTTTTTAAGGTAATATATTGTGAAGCAGTCTTTCATCGATGTATTTATTATAAACAGTCTTTCATCGATGTATTTATTATAATCCATTGTAATTTATCATCTCCATTGCTTCGCCTAAATTTTGGAAACTTCATGGTCGGAAAATTTTTGGGCGGAAACTTTTTGGGCGGATATCGAAATTTTCACATAATCAACTTCAATCAATATTGATTAACAACATTTAATTAACTCGGTAAATAGGGTCTATTTACACTTTCACCAACATCACAATATTACGATATTCGATGACGGGTGACAATACATTTTTTCCACAATAGGGTCTTTGAGTGTATCAAATGCATGGTTGGTGTGCTATGTGAGTTCAATGTGTTGCATGGCATTGTCCCCTCAATTTGGTATGTTTTAATATAGGGATAAAACACGACTATGTGTTTGTATAGCTGATTAAGAGCGAAGAAGAAACTATTACAAAACGAACGCCGAAGGCGTGAGTTTTGTAATAGTTTCTTCTAAGCTCTTAATCAGCTATACAAACGAACAGGAGTGTTTTATCGCTATTATAACAGTTGAAAAAAGGGCATAAATACATTACGATTCGAACTGTATAAAAATAATGCGAACAATTAGTCATGATAATTACTTTTTATGACGTTTTGTTTGAATATTTGTGTGGAGCCAATATGCAGAAACTGTACTGCAGTATTCGCTCAAAATGAGCCTCGCTTATTAGCCTCTCCTCATTTGCATACTGAATACTGTGTATCGTTCTTTAATGACTATTAATTCAATGCTCGCGCTTCAAAGAAAATAGAGGAAAAAATAATTCCATCATGTTATAATATGGGGATAAAACACTCTTGTTCGTTTGTATAGCTGATTTTTAAAAATTAAAATTCGAACTGTATAAAAAATTGCGGACAATTACTCATGATAATAACTTTTTATGGCATTTTGTTTGAATACTTGTGTGTACTAAATATGGAGGAACTGTACGGCAGTATTCGCTCAAAATGAGTCACGCTTTTGAACCTCTCCTCATTTGCATAAATTATAATACGCACCGTTTCTATATTGCAGAATATAAAACGGTTTCAGCTAACAAAGAAACATTGAAAAAAAACCTTGCATCATGTTATAATCTTTCTTGAGTCACAGGTTTCCTTTTAAATTTATTGAATTTAGCGCAATATTATTATTGTCTGACAGCAGGTATCCGGTCAAAAAGTCCCCGGACATAAAGTCACGATTATGGCAACATAGGACATAAAGACCCCAGACAAAATGTCTAATAAAATGTTAATTTCCCAATATTTTTTTTATATCACGAATAGCTATCATTTAAAGGCGTGTTCATGCAAAAAAATATCCTAAATTTTTGCATGAACAGAGGGGATTAACTGCTATGTTTTTATACAAATGTTGCTTTCGAAAATATCGGGTTTCGTGCTATTTTCCGAGCTATTTCGTTTGCGTGAACACGGCCTTAGACTATATAATTTTTAAACATGCATTTAATTAAAATGAAAATAAATGTTTCTAAATCATATTTTTGCCCGGGGACTTAATGTCCTATGTTGCCCGAATTGGGGACTTTATGTCCGGGGACTTTTTGACCTGGATTCCTGACAGCAGTATGCAATCCATTTTCATCGCTAGTCTAATGGGCACATTTGACCCGTCTAAGTTCTCTCAACGATTAATATGGCAGGGCCCCTTCATTTGATGAAAATTGTACCAATTTTTAAAATAAAAGCAAGGATGATAAACGTGATATGCCATTCGACGAAATATCAATCGATTTACATGAATTGATAAACCAACCTTCTACCTTTTGCCGTAACTCAATGCACCGACGGGCTATACCAATCATACCGATTGAGCCTCATACTATGGTCTTGGTACGTAAAAATCGCTAGTTGCAATTTTCACTTTTTTTATTTGTTGGGAAACGAAATGATCGATTTGATTATTTCTTTGAAATCAAAAACAACGATGAAAACAGTGAAAATCGCAACAAACTTGCGATTTCAAAATCGCTTATTTATGGAAGAGAGGCCTGATGTGAGTTTGTCTTTGTAACTCTTCGTCGAACATCGTTATATTTTGATATGGGTGAGATGGTAAATATCAAGATAATTACATTTTATGAATGAAGAATGATTGAAGTTGATAATGGGCAAATTTCATTTTTATAAGTCCACGCATGGAAAAGTTATAGACCCAAACACCCACCAGAGCGTTAAGGCGTGTTCACGCAAATGAAAATCCAGAAAATTTCCTACTTTTTTCTTTTACATGTGTTCACGCAAAGTTCGAGCTTTATAAAGTGTTCATGCAGTTTCGATCTTGTTTTAGGCTGAATTAGATTTAAAGAGGAATCAAGACATACATTCATCCAAATGTGTACACAAATATGTTTGTCTCTTTTTAAAGTATCACAATATAAAAATAACATTAAATTATATGAACGTGCTGGTTTTCAGCCTTTTTTATTTAAATAACTGGCTTTTTTTATCCCAAGTGTTTCTAAGTAACGTTCGATCCATAAGTTTTTATATCACAAGAATCATAAGGACTCTATGGTTTCAACTTAACGTAAACCACAAGATGTTCCGTTGCTTTATCGCTTAACGTTGGTGTCTTCTTCTCTGCCATTTTGGACATTAAACACGACATGTTTTTGCAATAGTTAAATATACCAGTATTAAATAATTATACTATCTATTTGACCTAGAAGTCAAGACCTATTTAGAAGTCTATAGTTTTCAATATATTAATTATGATGTGTGGAAAGCGGTATTATTGTTTATTGTGAATTGAGTCTCCTTATCACAATGATTGGAAGTCTACATCAAAATCAACTATGTTTACAATATAAGGTAATGGAAATAGCAGGCTGTAAAATAAAATCAGTTCAAAGTATGAATTGAAACATTAATCAAGATTCAAGTCATAAACATTATGATATTTTTTTTCAAGAAAAAACCTGCTCGCTTTTTTAAAATAGTTCGATTTTATAGGGATTATTTGCGTGAACAGAAGGGATTAACTATTATGTTTTTATATAAATGTCGCTTTTGGAAAATAGCACGTAATTTGTTTTTAAAGCTCCTTTTAAAAGTGCATGAACACTCGGACTGCCTCTAAAGCGTGATTCATTATGAGGCGAAAACGAGGTATGTTTCATGCCAAATTTTACGGGAAAATCTATTTTTAAGCTTTATTTTTTTTGTAGAAATTAGATAATTTTTATATATTTGGCATACAATTTTCCTAAACTTTATGCATACCAAAAATCAGCACAAAATTACACGTTTTAGAAATTCAATATTGCGCGAAAATTGGTTTGGGTTTTGAACTCATGGTTTCGTGTTTTTTTTACATTTCTACACTGCGTGAACACGCCTTTATTATTTTGAATACGTTAGTTTACAAACCCGATAAGAGATTCGATCGACACTGACGGTCCTTTATAGCCAAACGGTAAACAATGAGCTACCTTGAAATATGATTCTAAATTTGGCAACAAAATACACCCAAACGTGAATTGAAATATACAAATCACATAACATTGAATACAATAATACATGGTACGTTTTATGAAAAAAATATAAATAAATAAAAACATTTTGTTGGACATTAATCATATAATAATTAACAAGTTTAATCTGTGAACAATTATTTGAATCGATAATGTTTAAACTGAATAACTATGCGACAGGGAAGAAACCAGTGCCGCTCTACTAAGTCAGATTTCCGCCGATATTCTAACCCAACTCGGTACAAGTGGTCTGATCCCGTCCAATTTCATGGCTACTTCGGCTTTCATTGCAACGTGGGACAGAGTTCCGGCTTACTCTTTTGGCTCCGTAAGTTGAATTCCATTTAACTTTGGAATAGTTAGTATAGAAGCAGAAATTGTTATTCATCTATTATAAATGTTCTGACGTTTTCTGACGTGTAACCTTTATTTCAATAAATCAAAATCACAACACATTTATCGATTGACTTCATTTAACCATGTGACCTACTCATCCAAATATGCTGGTCAACTCACTCAAATTTTGAACAACTCACTCTTTTTTTCAAATGCCAAAATGACTTTGTTTTTCTTTTTCTTGTATAATGTTTAAATAAAGCTCTCGCTGAAGTGAAGGTGGTGTGGCTAGTTTTTGCTCAGTAAGTCTTAAAATAACTTGACCAAAACCACAACTCGAACTGAGCTCTTTTCTCAGTTTTATTAGTGTCTTTTAGTTTTAATATTCATCATAATTCAGGTTTGGAATCAATATTCATATTCTTCGAACACCTTTCGCCACGGATATAACATTATTAGACCTATTTGCACATTAATGAAGAATTTTACAGGCCAATGCAATATAACTGGTGATTGGTACAAAACAAAAGTGAAAATATACAACATGGAGCTACAGTCGCTAATACATCGTTTTTCGGTTGATGTTATCAAAATCGAGGCTTATTGCTTGTCGACTATTGACCGCAGAGTTCCCCTGAGTACATGCGTTCCCCCCAAAGAATTTTCCCAAAGTATCTCGATGCAATGATGACTTGTTTATATACATGCATCTAAGAACCCACGGTTAAAGTGTCATATTATATAAACAAATGATTGGGCGACTAGTCCAAAACTTTGAGTAAGTAGTCCAAAATGATTGGGTGGGTTGACTAAAAGCTTGAATGAGTTGTTCTTGAATTCGGTTGAGTTGACATTTTTTTATTTGGATGAGTCGGTTTTCAATTGAGTTGTCCTGATACTAATCTAAGATCCGTTTGTTGCCCAACTTTCGTATTTTCTTTTATTATCTCAAGATTTTCAACACATTTCAAAGCGTGATGGTAACAGACGGCAATATTTCTTTTGTTATCTTCAAATACGAACATATCGAGTGGACGTTCGGCTCGGCTAGCAGTGGAATATCTGCACAGGTGAGATGGATTAGGGTTTTGTGTTCACACTGCGACTTGGGGGGAGGGAGGAGGTGGAGAAGGAGGGGGAGTGGCTATAATTTAACCATCTATATCTCTTAAAAAAGTGCAAGGAAATTATACCAACAATAATACAAACCATGTTTTGCGTTTTGTATATATGCTTCTTATCATTTATGGTGTCGTCTTTTTCGCAGGTCGGTTTCGACACGGGCAATCACATGCCCCATTAGGCCAAGTAGGCAAAGGGTTATTTTCCTATCCCGAACATCCTTTTTTAATGTGTTTTTGTTCACAATGCGTCATTCTTTAACTGACTCTACACAGGTCGACTTCGACGCGGGCGATAGCGTCAACTCGTATCCCGGAAATCTTTATTTATTTTTTTTTGTTTGTTTTAATAGTGTTAGTTTTGTTCACAATGCCCCATTCTTTTACTGGCACCCCCTTCAACAGGTCGGTTTCGAATCGGGCGCTAGCGTGCACAATTAGGCCCAGCAGGCTACGGGTTATCCTCGTATCCCGGAAATCCTTTTTTTTGTCTAAAAGTGTGTTTTTCGCAATACGCCATTCTTTTACTGACACCCCCTTCAACAGGTCGGTTTTGACGCGGGCGATAGCATCCACTTCTGGTCATACCCGGACTCGCTCTCTGTCGCCATCGCTAATAATATTTGTTTTAAAAGTGTGATTTTCACAATGCGCCACTTTTGTACTACCCCCGTCACATAGGTTGGTTTTGACGCGGGCGATAGCATCCACTTCTGGTCGCACCCGAACTCGCTCTCTGTCGCCATTGCCAACATCGACGACGAGACTAACGCTGGTGGAGATGCCGGTTGCTTGATGTACCGTGTTGATCGGCACTACATCGAGGATTCAAGTCAGTCTGCATGTTTTGAAAGAGAAATAACGTTTTGAAATATATATGTATATTTAAGTGTTTATCTGTTTTTGTGTTTTATGTCGAGAATTCAAGTCAGTGTGCATGTTTTTAAAGAGAAAAAATACCAATCGAAATTCAACTGTTTACTTGTCTTTATGTTTTTTTGTGTGTGCTTTTTTATGTTTGAAGCCGAATTAATTGACCAAATTCGATTATACATTTCAGTGTTTATCTGTCTTTCGTTTTTTTTTATGTGTCACATCGAGGATTCATATAAGTGCATGTTGCGGCGGCAAGTATCGCAACTTTAGTTTTAAAGAGGGTGGGAAGGGGGCCTAGATTTTGTTTCTAAACACGTCTTGTTCCCTTAGTACAATACATAGACGAGACCCATCTACTGTGTTTCTTGTTTTAATGTTGTTTGTTTTCTGTTTTTGTTTGTGTTTCATTCCTTTTTATTTTTATTGCACGTTTATAATGTTTCATGTTTTCAACGTAACATCTAAGTGTTTTGTATTTGTGTTAAGCTGGCGTAGGACAATATTTGTATCGCCTGTAATCTATCAATTGCAAACTTTACTTTCACGACGGCTTGCAAGAAAACGAAAACTCGTCAAGACACCTTGAGAGCCATGAATAAACCTTACATACCTTAACTGACATTCAGTTACTATAAATGTTTTGAGATTTGTTTCAGCATTCACAAGAGAACAGTGTTTCAGTACCATCTTTCTTACTCAGCAAAGTAAAAGCAGCTCAGCAAAATAAAATAGACTAAAGCATGTCTATGTGCCAAGGCTATTTTGTTGATATTGGTGCAACTGGCGAAATCGAAAATTGCAATGGAGAGTATGTCAAACGAGAATAGTTGAAGGTATTCAGTTACTTTCCCTTGTGTCCAGATATCAATAAGCGCGTTTGACAATTTAAAGAGAACACGGAATTGTGTCAATGCTAACATAACATATGCATATCATTTATCTTTTTAAAATGCTAATTGAACTTGTTAAAATAACCCTTACAAGTATTAAAACGTTTCATATGATTCAAATGAAACTATTGAACTATGCTATTTTCAGACGCATAAATTACAATTTCAACGAGAAGTCAACGCTTTTATTACCGGGACATTCTTCCTCAACCTCGTTAAACATGGTACAATTGGAGGGTTTACAGATGAATGCTAACGCATGCGCAAAGCCACTGAGAACAATCAAGTGAATACATCCACATGTAAATCATCTCCGGATTAAGAAATAAGCTGCGATGCGTTGACGAGTAACTTCAAACAGCAACACAATAATAGAAGACTGAACGACTATATACATGCACGTTCGTGTCACATCTATGACGCCTGTCAACCGACCTTGTCTACACTACGCTAGTCTAAGTCAGAGTAAAGCGTTCCGAATTCGGCTATCGATTCGTTAATATATTTGCTAGGGGAACTTCAGAGAGCATTAGACGTATCTTATTGATGTTCACATGTGCTTATTCTGTGTATATTAGTTCGAAGACAATCCGCTCAGAACTGTTTGGAAAAAGACCTTTTTGGAATATGATAAAACTTTTTTTTCGTAGACAAATAAAAGTATATCTTATTAGTTCAGTATTTATTCGGTTTAATGTTTTGATTGGAGTAGGTACATGTAAATGTGACATAGGGCAAATTGCCAAAACAAGTGCATGATCGAAGTAAAACATTTTTCCAATGAATTTTATTCAAATGCCACTAAATTATTTGAAATTCATTCGTCTATCTGCACAGAAAATAAAATATTTTGACAATTTAACCACATAGAGTTTTTCATTCGTCCAATAACACCAAAACAGTGTTCAATCTATAGATATAAATGCTAAAAAAAACACTCATCATCCAAGAACGCATGATAACACAACGCACTCTAGATTAAAACACTGCAAAATTATGCCAAGAAAAACAAGTAGGGTCAGGGTAACTGACTAAGTCCCCCACCGTCCCAATCCGTTCAACGGCATTTTAAGTCGCATGACCGACATCCCTGGCTTATAACAACCAACCTGGGTATTGGTTTAATTGTGTTGAAATTCCTCATTTTTGACCAAGTCGTACAACCCCAATTTTGGTCGCACGACGACACGAATACCTAGGTGCACAACTTCAATATACATGTATATTTTTTCATTGTAGAAAGTTTCATTCAATTCTGCCCCGCACGGCTGTTTATTCTCATTCAAAATTGACCCTTTTAGTTTTTTTTTCGGTCACCAATGCCTCTCACTTCAGCAACCCCACTTTTTATTTACATACGGATTTTCTATGCATGTTTTATGCTATCTATGCATAAAAATCGGCAAAAATCTATATTTTCAGCTATCTTTACACTGCTTTTTAAAATAGTTGCCCCATGTGAATGTTTCTCAAATTAACATATGTTATAGTTTAAAATAAGCAGATTCTAATGG
>LQRL01007517.1:14647-29358 GCA_001703475.1 Hydroides elegans
TTATAAATGGGATATGATATGTATCTTTCATCCATTCTGATTTCATCGTTTACAGGTAAGAACACAACTTATTGATAAGTCTCAAAAAAGTTTTATAATTGTTCAAATAAACCATGATAAAATCGAATAATATATGTTATGTAACAAAGTGAGACTTTTAAAGTATGCAAAGTAACAAGCTTAACAATGACTTTAATTAGAAAGGAACAATCCAAATTGATCGATTTACGGGGTTCGATAAGGAATTCGGATCCTTACTTCTGTCCGACCTTTTGCTGAACAAGCGAATGTTTTTATATAAAAGCAACAGTTACACTGAAATTACACTAAGATCTCTTTTATGTTGAAAACATCTATTCTATAAAAATGAAGGGCTCATTGCTCAACATTGCTCTAAGTATGAAATTAATGTTTCGAGAAAACTCAAGCTAAAGATTTAAGATAAAGAAGAATCTTGCAGAGTTCTATAGTACAATTTCTATGCAAACGTATGTAGTAAATGCATTCACTTATGGGTATTGCATTGCGACAAACAAAATGCAAGAAAACATGGCAGTAAGTTTTAAAAGTAAAAATAATAAAAAATCACCAAGCATGTATATGAAACACGCTTTAACATTTTCAGCATGCAACAAAATGTTTTATTCAAATCCATTGTTCTTATATAGTAAGCTTAGATTTAACACAATGTTGCACGAGAAAAAAATAAATCGTGAATAATGCTAAGTTAATGAAAAAAAGCTTCACGCTAATTTTCGCACTGAAAGCGCGCATTACACATGTACATGTATATAGACTTTAGTAGATTTATGTTATCTCAATAAAACACAACGGTGCATGGAAATATTTTGCGATAAGTATGTACTGTATAAAACAACTGTGGCGTGTGATCAGAATAAAAATGTTGCACGCGAAATGCTTACGCCACACTTGCAATGTTCGAGTCGGCGATGGATGTCGGCCATCGAACAATATGAACAGCATGGCATTTAGCACGATGCTGCTCTGAAAATAAAAACTATTATCCATATTGGTGTCGTTGTAGATTACAGAGACCAACATCGAAATCCTGAATAAAATGGCTCGCGTGAGTTTCCTGTTGATGGGTGTACTTTTCGTATTTCTGGATGTACTGCGTCCAACTCAAGGTTCGTTATTTTAAATATTTATCAATATTTCTAAATATCATTATATCTTTTTAAAATAAAATATAATGAATAATATTTTCCCATAATATTTTCCACAATCGAATTGCTCAAGATGCTAGTATATTAGTTATGACGAATTATATTTTAAAATGCAGAATAATCCGAATATAAGTTGACTTCGTGTTTGCGTGTTTGCGCGCTCACTATATGATTTGAGCGTGGACAAATTCTGATATTTGCGTGCAGAGTTATGTTCGTGTTTGCGGTTTTGCGTGTTTGCGGGTTTGCGTGTTTGCGCGTGTTATATTTTTTGTTGTTAAGTCTAGATTTAGGCTGGGTCGTTATGAATATATTTATGAACATATCAACTGACTTTTTTGTATCAATGGCCTGAGGGCACATTTATGTTTGAATATCAATCACCCATCGTATGTTCCGTCCATATATCTTGTCACTCGATATATTTAGAATCACTGTGGTTATTTGAGCTCGGGTTATAAATAACATTGCTAGACTCGGGTGGAGGAGGGGGTGGGGGTAGATCATTCTTGTATATCGATAACCCCTCATAAGTTTCGCACCTATATGTTTTTAATCGGTCTATTAAGAACCATTGAGCTTATAGGCTATACTTATGATCAAATAACCATTGTATACTTAATTTCCCAGTTAATTAGCTTGGAACCATTTGTTTGTCTTTCAACATTTATAATCTTTAACGACGCTATTTTTAGATACTTGTATAAACACTTCATATGTCATGACCATAAGAACATAAATATATTTTTATAACTGTATATTATTTTTCAGCCTGAAACAATGGATTAGAATCATTTAAGGGATGTTTTCATTTATTTTGAAAAAGGCGATATAAAATGACCGTAAATCATCAAGATTCTCAGAATTTCTGCATTTGAACAGTCATCATCTTTCAAATAAATCACAATTAGGCGAGGTTCAAGTGATAAACGAGGCATTGTGAATGAATGATGATGAATATTGATACCACTCCTTTAATACCCCTTCTGCGTGTTTGCGTGTTTTCGGGTTTGCGTGTTTGCGGGTTTGCGTGTTTGCGGTTTGCGTGGACAAAATTGAGTTTTTGCGATGAGAAAAGTTCGTGTTTGCGTGCTGTAATTTGCGTGTTTGCGTGCAGCTGTCAACTTATAAACTTATATATTACTGTATTTGGTTGCAAACGTTTTTTTTTTGCCATTTTTACACTTAAATCCCAAAACAGGGTTTGTTATCCTTTTGGATTAAATGTCAAATAATTTTGGGCATTAAATGTCAAATACTGCTCAAACTTATTTTCTGACTATTTTTGACAAGTATTTGAGGGGGTAAACGGTCAAAAGCCCTCCCGGTCAAAAGCCCTCCTGGCTAAAAGCCCTCCCAATTTTGCAAGGTAGGCTAAAAGCCCTCCAGGCTAAAATCTCTCCCGGCTAAAAGACCTCCCATTTTTGTAAGGTAAGATTGAAATATATCAGAAATAGTATATAATATATTGATAAACTTGTTGTGTGTATAGCAGAGAGTGCGATTCATGGATTATGTTAATCCTATTCTGATCGGTCTAGTCATTGACCGTGGTTCCTTTGTGACCGTTATTACCAAGGGGTAACATGGGGGACAGGGATAAGAGGATTAGCGCACTGATGTGAACAGTGACCATGCATGTTATTGCATGATAAACGCGTCTTAGGGTGTGGCCACACGGAGCAAGCCAGCCTTTAAACCAAGCTTCAAACCACTTAAGGTCGTGGTGGCAATCAACAATATTTTCTTCCTATGACACATTATAATTTGATTTCAATTGAGGTTTGATTAAGGGCAAATTAATAGCAAAAAACATTTAATAATGTTCAGAAACGTGTTTATTTTTGGATATATTGTGACGTAATAAAATATTTGTTCGATTTTGATGTAAAAGGTAAATGTATCACTGACATTTCATTGTTCCGTAATAAATAGAACAGATATAATTAAAACGCCAATTGCCGCAACGACCTTAAGTGGTTTAAAGCTTGGTTTGAAGGTTGGTTTGCTCCGTGTGGCCACACCCTTAGGAATTTGAAAAATACAACAAATAATAAACTGTAATATACTATATTTCATTTGTACCATACGAAAATGGGAGGACTTTTAGCCGGGAGGGCTTTTAGCCGGGAGGGATTTTAGCCTACCTTGCTAAAATGGGAGGGCTTTTAGCCGGGAGGGATATTGCCCTACGACCGCATTTGAGGGCTATGCCTTATTCAATTCATATGATCCCTACATTGATTCATAGTCTATTATTTGACAACATTTGTGAGGGTATACAAAACAATAGCATGTAGACTCTACACAGTTATGTAGGTTCATAAAAAAACATAAGTAGAAAGGTGTACGCCAAAGTAGCTCTTAAGGGTGTCCGAACATACATTAGTCTTTGTAGAACAGCGTACGTGAAAATTACGATCATTCGACGTCGGGGCGTCAAAATTACGTATTTGTGGCTTTCATATACACATGATACTTAGATGAATACTGTTTTAGAGTAAAGTTAGATATTATTTGTATTTTTGATTTTTTCGCAACCCAATAAATTCAGCCTCATGGAAGGCTTTCGTGCAAACAGAAGAATTGGGTGATAGCGACGTTAAAGTACTTATTTTTCTCCTTAAATATACACTTGTATTGTTTTACCCCACCCCTTATTTTCCGAAATCCCCTCACATGTAAGTTTTAAAATATTAACCGCTCTGGGCGGTTAATATTTAATCATCTAGTTTGTCAGTTGTGCAGAAAACCCCTCGTCGCTACGCATCTCGTGGTTTACTGCAAAAGTCTAACTAGATAACAGGTTGATTTTTTGCAGAATCAGCATGATTATTTCATTATCTCTCATATACAAGCTATAGCTTTTCAAAAACAATATTGAAAACGCCAGCCATGCTTGTAGAACAACGACCAAGCACATCATATTGCACTCCGAGGATAATTCAGAGCATAACAATGTTTGTCAATGTAATAACTCCATATGACCAAACTTGCACTCCAAAATTCAGCGTGCCTTACACGAGCTTGAGTACGTGTCAAACAAGCGCTCACCACCCATAGTTACACTTGGCTTTAAATATTTATCAGTATTTTTTTCATTATCACAATACCTTTTGTAAAGAAAAATAACTTTACAATACTGTATATTTTCCATTACCATTATGAAAAATGTTCAAACTAGATAACTTTTATATATTGAGGAACAAGTCATATTTGGAAAGTATTTATCAAAAACAATATATACATGTATTCCATTACTTCGAAAAGAGAGCATCGTATTTGCTCATAAAGTCTCAAAAAGAACTTGTTCAAAATCTTAACTCGAGCAGAGCTGTTTTTCAGCATGCAATTACGTTTAATGATGAGTTATGTAAATGTCGGCGAACTTTGTTATTAATCATAATTAAACTTGAAAATAAATGTTTATATGTGTTGAGTATTTCATTATTAGAATTATAAACAGTATTGGATTCATTTGTTTATAAATAAGTATCTTTACAAGTGTGTGTTTCAGAGAGAGTGAATGGTATACAGTTTAGTGAAAATGTCGGATGCATCGATATTTTTGGTTCATGTAATCAAAAACCTTATCGCAAGTAAGCTATTTGGCCTAAGAAAGCAAACGAGCATAAGATATAAGTATATGTGGTAGCATGTCTTGAATACGACTTCGAATACCCCCTCCCCTTTGTTTTAAATGCCTGGCCACATTAAAAACGTTGATGAGAGTTTTATGATAGTTAATAGGTAACCCAAAAACGCGATTTGTTTTGTTTTTGGTTGAGGTAGCGTTTCAAATTTCCTAGAAGATATCCATGGGGAAACATGGTTTGTAAGGGCAAAGGTCAAAAATGCTACCAATATGACCAGGCCCTTTAAACTCCAATGCTATTGTTCGAATGATATTTCGATAGTATTTCAACATTTAAATTGATCAAAAAATTTTATTCTTGAATTTTGTCCGGGCATGGACAATCATTTCATTTCTCCAAATTCATGACGTCAAAAATACATCAATGGAGTACTTTTAATGTTTTAATGTTTTACAGGCTGTGCACAACAACAACCAACAACATACTGGATTTGCACTAAGGATGGTCATGACCTGAAATGCGACACAAGCTGTAATATATACTGATTACGTTTTATTAAGTTGCGCGGTTTTATAATTGTTTACGTAAATAGGAGTTATACCCAACTTACCCATTTGCAATTAGATCCAAATGTTTTTTTTTTTCTACAAAACTTAAAATGGTGTGTGTTTCATTGTCGTAAATAAGTGATATTTAAAATATTATCTTTTTATGAATAATATGAGACACCGTGTACAAAAATATCAAGCAACATTTATATAAGAAACGTGGATATGACCAACATCTTTTTTTGGCTCGCGATTGATCATTTACACTGGAAAACAAGGGTATCCCATAGATTGATAATTCACTAAATGCTACATTTACATGAAACTCTTGACTTTGACATTTGATTTAATCGCCAATTAAATCGTCAATCTATGTGATTTAGATTTTGAAGCCATTTGGAGCAATTATCCTGATAATATATCATAGCCTTTTGTTATATTTTAGCATCGACATGCGGAACACACGAAACCTGCCTTATTGAGTGCACGGATGGTGAACCCGGATACAAAGTGTTCGACGTCTTCAATGAGGTCAACTGTGACGACGATAGTAGCAGTTTGGAGGGTAGTGGCTGGTTGGGGAAGAGATAATCTGATAAACAAAGGACTTCCAAAAATAGACAATGGATACTTCGGATATCAGGGACATATTGGGGGCCTGGCCATTTTATTGACTAATTTTCTTAAATGAACCTTCTTTTTTCTTTGTAAAAAAATAAATATATGTTTGATTTGATTTCTAAGTGCACTTATATGACAAAAAAATACTTTTTAAAAGGTCTAGGAAATTTAGCATAACCAAGGTCAGGTCTTCAATACTCAACTGACAAAACGGAATTGGAAATTAGACATGAATTGTGATTTGAGCCTTTTTAATAGATATATTTATAGTAATATTTCGAGTAATTACTCTGGCGTCTTCCAAAATTCAAAATTTATCTTTGTATTGTTTTCGTCTACCATTCGCTTCATAAATTTTAATAAATTGAATCAGAGAAAAACGTTCAACTGTTTTATTTACTCACTTATATTTCGAATTAATATAGAAGTTCAATATAGAGTCTATGTGGAAATTCGTTGGTAACTAAAAAGTCAGTGGGTTTATATCTCTTGTGGATAGACATTTTGATACATGACAGTTGGATACTTTTTCGTTATCCGGTATGTTCAAAATGAATTTCTATATATAGTTTTTGTTAAGGTTCTATCAATAGTTTTTCACCATTAAAATAAATATTTTCCGTTGATCAACATGAGACTCAAAGGCGGAACAGCTTCAATTGTTCTTGAAAAAATGTGAAGCATTTAACAAAAATAAAATTGTGCTGCGGCAGGACAATACATCAAAACCCAATCCGGAGTGCAAGCTGTTTTATCTGTAATATAATCAAATAATTATTAAGTGTATCCCATAAGTTAAAATTGATATAGCGAGAAATCAATATTAGATTTGTTTCTGTTCAATGGCAACATGCAAAAGCATTCCTAAGCAGATTTTGGAAAAAAACATCTCATAAATGGAAAATTTATTTTCACTGAAAACAACAAAAAAGTGTTAACAAGACTATAAGATAAAACAAAATCTAGGTTGAGACATGTAAAAGGCATGATATAAAGCCATTTTGTGATCTTTTTGCCCATTGTTATTGCAAAATCATGGGATGGCTTGCAAAATTTACTGAGTGTCATTGTCTGAAAAGAACGGAACTGCTGGCTCTGAAATTCGATATTGGTTGAATCGATGATACCATACGTTTGACTTCTATGAATCTTTAAAATCAAACGGTTAAGAAAAGATTGAGTAATTGATTTGAGATCTGAGAGTGTTCTGAGAGTGTTCCACTGTTTACATCCATTGTTACTTATAAGAATTCTTATAACTTGATTGTTAGCATTGGACATTTTTTTACAAATTAGTCCGTGTGCATATTTTAAGGAATAAATAAAAAATGACAAAATCATTTAAAACAGTTCGTATTTACATGATGTTACGGTTTGATTTCAAAATATGAGGCATAAAAACGTCTCAATAATTGACTTGCATTTTGATTAAGCAAATGGTTTGTTTACTTGTATCGTCTGCAATCATGTGAAACGTATTAATTTCATGAATTTGTAAATATAAAAAAATAGGTAGAAATATGTAAAAATTCAAAATATAAAATATGTTTATGAAAAGCCCGCATTCTAATAAGCGGATGCACTTAAACCCATACCCATTTTCAAGCCAATAATTATGTCTCAATATTAATGAAAATGACCTACTTACTTTGATGCAATATTATGACTCATTAGCGAATGCTGCGAAATTCAGAAAATAAATAGAGAATCTAATATATATCGCTGGTGACTATATTTATATTGTCCATCATTTTCACAACAGTTTCAAGGAAACCTGTCGGCACCATTAAGCCGCGTTCACCCGATACAGACCAAAAAAGCGCAAGACCGAGTAGTTTTATACCATTTTCACATGCAAATTTGAAGCGCATAATTCAAACATACAAATTACGCGCTTTGAACTTAAAGGGAAATGGATATAAAAATATAACAAACCGACTTTGCGCTCTTTTTGTTTGTTTCGGGGGAACGTGGCTTAGGTCGCAGAATTGATGCCTTACCAATTCCTTTTTACATAAGCTTCAGACCAAGTCCAATACTTATTTATACACAACTAACAAAGTAAAGATATTTCAGCATCTAAATTCAATTTATCTATATCAATATATTATATATTATTTAATTCATATATTCTATAGAATTTTTAATCTAATTATTTACTCGAAAAAAAAATGTTTAAAAAAACTAAAATGCTTGATTTAGTGCATTTATGTCGCGCTATTAGTTTCGATTAAGTTTATATAGGTTATGCCTAAAATTGTTGATTGAAACATTACACGCCAACTATAGATAATTTTGAATTGCTATAGATCCATGCAGGTATAATGATGATGTACATGCGTGTTTTGAATTAATTGTTAATTAAATTCGGCAACTAAGCACGAGTTATATTATATGAGAGATGATGTTTATCTTCTATCCACTCTGATTTTCATCGTCTACAGGTAGGAACTTAACTTGTTAATACGTTTTTGAAACTTATTTTTAAAACAAATTAAATGTCGATGGTATATTCGATATTATTTAACAACATAAAACTTTCCAATGCATGCAAAGTATCATGCTTAACGTCGTGGTTCCATTTGCCATTAAAAGCGCAGCTTTTTCATGCACGTCAATGTATTCCTTAAGGGAAACTCAAAATCGCAGGTTCAAAACATTTTATGATTTTCCCTAAGAAATACATTGAAGTGCATTAACAAGCTGCGTTTAAACTAACGGCCTAACAATAACTACCATGAGAAAGGGTAACATAACAGAATAAGTGTCCGATTTATGAAAATTGATGCAGATTGAGCTCCAAACGACCTCTGTTCGAATTTTTCAGTGAACACGCGATATTATTTTAGAAATTACACAGAAATCTTTATTTTATCAAAAAAACGTCGAATCTATCTAATGCATATTCAGATTACAGGAAACATTAGACTACAATCCTAAACAAAAATTGCTCGAGTTAGTTTCTTGTTGCTGGGTATGCTATTCGTATTTCTGGATGTGCTTCGTCCAACTCAAGGTTCGTTATCCTACATATTTATCAATATTTCTCATTATTACAATAACCATTATTAAAATATTCCAGCTAGATAATGAATATTCAAGAACGAATTAAGAAGGGCACCCACGACCTATTTTTTTTACAAAAGTGTTTATTTGGGCATGAGGCCACTTGCACATTGAAATATGCATAAAATAATCATATTTCGAAACAAAAATGTTTTCACAAAAAGGTGTTCCTACTTTTGTAGGTAACTGAGATCACTGCGGCCATCAGGCTGACTAGAATAATAAAAGGAACATATTTTTGAAAAAAAACGAAAGTAGTTATACTGGCTTATATGACCAATTTTTATTTATACTACAGTTTAATATGCCTAGCTACATTGTATATATCTCTGAGTAAAATTGAACCCTAAAGCTACGAAGAAACCTTTAGAAATAGGCATTTATAAAAAAAAGTTTTTTTCCTTGAATTCCTGTAGCTAGAGGGCAATTTTCAAAGATTTTTTGCTATATTAATTTTGAGAAGGAACATCTAATGGGGTGCTCCTCAGTCATATTTGGACACTACCTATTTGTAAAATAAAATATACACAGGTTTGTCATTCCTTCGAAAAAATCAATTCGGTCCCAAGAAAACAAACGTTTAAACGAACAAACGTGGCCTTATATTAAAGGTTGTTATGATAGTATTTCCTTAGTTACCCGTGTTTAATACTATATTCGTAATAAGAAACCCAAAAATATGTTTGGCAGCGCTTCAAGTTTCCTAGAAGCAATTCATGACGAGGGCACTCAACGATTAATTCGGGTAAATGTTTATTCTTGCACCAGTTCTTCCTTGCTTGCAACTTTTTCAGAACAGAACAAAGATTTTTTAATCTTTTATAAAGTCGTACGATGTTATTAACTTTTGTATAAATAAGAGTTATGCCAAACTTACCAAGTTAAGATTACAGATTAGATTAAAATGAAGTTTTTTATCTGCATAGTATGAGGCAGAAAGTATCAATACATTTTTTCTTATGTAAAAAAAGTGGATATGACCATCATCTTTCAACTTCGCCTCGCAATTGATCATTTCCGAATTCATATGCATTCGGAAATATGGGTAATTTCTATAGAAGATCGATTTAATATATATATATATGTAAAAAAATATATATAATATAGTATTTAATCGCTCGTATCCAGCTCTAGAATATACTTTACTTCCGAAGACTAATCGTCTCGATGTTTTTCTTACCGAGTTTTTGAAGCTTTACATTTATTAAATGTCATCCTGATTGTGTTAGTTATAAACATAGTACAAATTTGAGGGCAATAAATTTGCAGTATTTTTCCAGTTGTTGCGTCATACATAAACAATTACAAACCACGCTCAGAAAGCACGTGTTTTTACTACGAATCGTTTACGATATTGCGTCACGTGTGTTGTTCATTGATTTTTTTAGATATTGATTACACATATATGAGGTAATACTGTGAAATGTATTTTAAATTCTAAAGTTAAGTTAATACTTCATAACAGAAGAGTGAAGAACTTTTTTGTTTGCACATTAGTGACATCATTAAATAGACATACGTCGTTTGGGTTATGGGAATGAATAACCATTTCTATCAAATGTCTTTTGCATGAATAAAAACACACAAATTGGTTAAAAACATATAATAAAAATAATACTTCATATGTTTTAGGAAAAAATTGGAATCTATTGCCCTTGGGAATCTGAATTTGCAGACCTCAGGCTTCGCCTTTGGTCTGTGCATTCCAATTCCCGCGGGCAATATATTCCCATCTCTTCCTAAAACATATGAAGTATTATTATAGTATATGATACAATCAATTATTCTAATCATACATGTATATCAGTGCTATTGATTATACTTCAGCATCGACATGCGAACCGAATGAAGCCTGTCTGATTCAATGTTTGGATGAGCCTGGATACAAAGTGTTCAACGTCTTTAATGAGGTCAACTGTGACGACGATAGTAGCTCTGACGATAACAGCAGTTCGGAGGCTGGTGGCTGGATCTGGGGAAGGAGGAAAAGGAGATAATCTGGATAACAAAGGACTAACCTGCATGGAGATTCATGGATTCATCGTATAGCATTGACAACTGAAGGCCTGACCACTTTAAAGACACATTTTCAAAAAAAGGGTCTTTTAGCTAAACCTTACATATATCTATCTGTTTCATTTTAAAGATTTTAGTGCATATATATAAAGATATAAAGAAATCATGTCTAAGAAATTTTAGCATTACCCAGTGAGGCCAGGTCTTCAATACTCCACTGACGATATAATTCTAAAAGCATTGGAAATTGGACATGAGTTATACTTTGACCTTTTTTATGGTGAAACATTGTGTATGGCAAAATAAGGCCAAATAGTGTCTCATCTTAAAAAAATGTTTTCTACAACATTTAACCCGATACTTTATTAGTCATGCACAATAAAACGATGATATCTGTTTTTCATATGGGAAGCATCTCTCTAGTTCATCATATGCTTTAACTCATTTTATATAAGAATGTATAGTATATTTGGTAATTTATTTTTTTAAATATCTTCGCACTTCATTTATTGCTATAATTATTTACATCTTTGGATAAATCTAAAAATATGTCATAGCATACACAATTTCATATTCTTAACTCATATTCTAAACTTTTTAATAACAAAAATCGAAAATGTCATTATTACGGGTTGAATCCATATAAACTATTACAACACATCTGTGTTTATTGCAGTACAAACAATACGTATATGTTCTACATTAAAAACCTTTAAAATGGAACTAAGGTGCCAGAATAAATATCATTAATTGCAACCCTACCTGAATTGTCAACGATAAACTATTTCGAAAAAATCTGATTTATTGTGTCGGCTCTTTATTTCTTGGCCTAAATTATTCGTTTCAAAAGAGATATTTCCCTTTATAGAACAAATTATTTCTAATTCACAATAGTAATAAACATTAAAACGTTACATATTTTGATGATATTGGTTTTTCATACATCAATGAAAAATTATATTTGTTCACAAATATCTGGATTATATTTAGTAGATTTTTGTTAGCTCGGTAGAGAAAGGTTTTAGGTGTCAGGATATTTATTGGTTCTGTTTTACATTTTTACAATTTCAAAATTGTGAGAAGATTTTAATTAATGGATGGGTAAATAGACCCAGAGTCTATATGACTCTTACAGCTTGAAATACAAAGCACGATTTACGATCACGATCTACGATTGCGCAAGGGTGTGCTCGGTCTTTATATACGAGGGTGGAGTACCCGTCACTTTTTACTTACTTTTATTAAAACAAAATATATGAGTAGTGACAAATGGATAAAAAATAATGCTGACGCAGTTTGAACAAAAATAATCACGGCACTCTTTGTATAATAAATCTATAACAGTTATGGAAATCAGATATCATGTAACGTATAATATGGACTGTTTAAGCGGTAGATTTGATTTTCTTTGCGAAACAATAATTCTTAAACAAAGTTAGTCAACAAAGTATAAAATAGTCTCGAAAATAAAGAAATAAAATTGAAACAACTTTAGCAGATATACATTCAAGATCACAAAGCAAAATATCGGATAAATTTACAATCGCCATCCAGACTGAAAATATTGTTTGTTGAACTTCTCGATTTTAAATCTATGACAGACGCTAAACTAAACTGCATTCTGCTTGAGATAGTTGTTTTCATTTGTTAGACAGAACACTATCGTCATTCAGTCTGACGTCACATAGAGACAATCACCAAATTTTGGAACGATCTGAGTCGTTGATTAATGTTTGAATGTGATTAAAAATTGATCCAAACGCATAAATTACTAAATATGTGCCTTAAATGATAGGTGTATATTTTATTTATAATTCCATAAATGAAACTAGCCATTTATTTTAATAGTTTTTGTGACATCACAATTTTCTCATACACAGGTGAGTGAAATTAGTCATCCCTCTGACTTTTTAATTTTTGAACGATACTGTTTATTACACTGTGTGAGGCATATTAGACACTATTATTGAAGGCGACTTAACTCAATTGACCTTTATTAGATCTAGAGTCTACTATAAAGACCCAGTTCTCGTTTTTGTCCTCATTTTATGTCAGTGCATACATCCATGGAAATACCATGGGTGATCGCTTCTATTGACTTAATATTCGGATATTATTCTCGGATCTTAACACAAAATTACGGATAAGATTATAGTTAATTATTTTCTATTTAAGATATGTAATTAATCAAACCCTTTCGAGAAACAATGTAAATTATATAACATATTATTGGATAAATTCGTAAACCTATGATTTCATAAAATGGTTAGTTAATTTATGACAAAATTAATTTATACAAAATGGTTCACTTATTTACAGAAAATAATTTTATTTCAGAATTATTGTTATATTTCTAACAACTAATGATTAGTTAGTTAGATTGTATCGATAAATTCTTAACCATCCTCAAATGATTTATAACATCATGAGTTTAACTATGCATTTATGCAGCGAAGAATATTGCAAGGACGTTCCACCATCAGACCATTTGTTAACCCAGTGTAGCACCACGGTCCCTGATCTTGACTGATCGGCATTCTGCTATGACAATGAAATCAAACGTATTTAAAACATAACTGTTAATCAAGAATTGAGCCACCCTATCAGTTCTTGGGGTCACTCACTGTTTTCAATAGAAATAACATGAATGATACAACGTGACAAATAAAATCATGGCGATCCTTTAGTATAAGCAAGGCTATGATTTTATTTTATTCGTTAAATACGTATAAATCATGCTATTTCTATTAAAAATAGTGAGTGATCGGGTGACTCAAACACTGCTTATCAGTTTTATGTAGATCTATGCACAACAAAAGGGCATGTGTAACAATATGTATCGCCACCTCTTACTGAAAATCAGTGGCGTTCGATTACTATATCAACTATTCCTCATTTAAATGTCACATAAGTTGTGAGCAAAGTATACATATCAGTTGAACGAACCAACTATTCACTTATTTTGACTAGTTTATTCTATTTTTTGTTTCTATTTTTTTAAACCATTTTAATAATTTGAGTTTTGTATAACTGGCAATAACACAACAAAGATGAAGGATTATAATTTTATTGTCAATTATGCAAAACTTAAATTTAATTAACCCCATTGAGGGATTTGCTGGTAGTATCCTTATTGCAGTGATCAATGGCAAGGGGATAAACATATTCCTATTTGGAGCAGCTAAATCTACAGTGCTCGGTAGTGCGCCGTCGTCAAATAGCACATTTTAATAATTGTCAAGCCACTGGTCATAACCATGTTTTTCTACATCGTTGCATATTTAAAGCTATTGAAATAGTGGATGTATTTTTTATCTATATATATATACATATATATATAGTTTTGGTCCAAGAAAAAGAAAGTATCGTTATACCAACCGGCACTTATTTCCTAATTCCTCCCATGTTTCATCAGGAAAATGAAATACATCTGAATCATCAAGGAAGCCAGATTCGATGACATATTTCCAGTTCAAACAAGGGGCACCATCGACGGAGTTACTCACATTACCGGAGTAGCCGCCAGTTTCCCAACAGCCATCTAAGAAATAATATAATGCGCAATATGATATATTATTGAAACGCAGTTGAAACGACGTTTTTTCTAACATGTAACGGGATCGTGTTTGTATTGTTTTTATTATGATGTTATGTTGAATATGACTTGATTTGATGTA
>LQRL01007533.1:2131-15699 GCA_001703475.1 Hydroides elegans
ACTTAGGCGCATTATTTTTGAAAAATCTCAAAAATGGTAATTTTGGCGATTTTTTTGAAAAATGGTGATTTTGGGGACTTAGTGTAATTATTGATGGTAGTTTGTACGGACGAGTGCTCGCTTATCCCTCGATGGATTTTATTTTCCTTTGGCACATGGAACAAACACATATTGGAGCTGTGCTTAGGCGTATTATTTTTGCAAAATCTCAAAAATTGTAATTTTGGCGATTTTTTGAAAAATGGTGATTTTGGGGACTTAGCGTGATTATTGATGGTAGTTTGTACGAACGAATGCTCGCTTATCCCTCGATGGATTTTATTTTCATTTGACGCATGGAACAAACACATATTGGAGCTGTGCTTAGGCGTATTATTTTCGAAAAAATCTCAAAAATTGTAATTTTGGCGATTTTTTGAAAAATGGTGATTTTGGGGACTTAGCGTGATTATTGATGGTAGTTTGTACGGGCGAATGCTCGCTTATCCCTCGATGGATTTTATTTTCCTTTGACACATGGAACAAACACATATTGGAGCTGTGCTTAGGCGTATTATTTTTGAAAAATCTCAAAAATTGTAATTTTGGCGATTTTTTGAAAAAATGTGATTTTGGGGTCTTAGCGTGATTATTGATGGTAGTTTGTACGGACGAGTGCTCGCTTATCCCTCGATGGATTTTATTTTCCTTTTGCACATGGAACAAACACATATTGGAGCTGTGCTTAGGCGTATTATTTTTGAAAAATCTCAAAAATTGTAATTTTGGCGATTTTTTGAAAAATGGTGATTTTGGGTACTTGGCACATTAAGAAAAATTATATCGTGATGTTTTGAGGACTAGGAATATGTAAGGAAAACGTTGTGAGAAAGACGTTGTTAGAAAGACATTGTGAGAAAGACGTAAGAAAGATGTTGGATGGATTTTTGTTGATGTTCTTAATTGATTTCCTCTGTTTTTCGGTTTTCAACTGTTGTTGAAGTAGCGGAGGACTTAATCAGCTTCACTGATCTACTTGTTATTTTATAAAAGGACGGCACTTGTATTTGAATTTTTGGCGCTTTAAATAAAAAGCAATGGCATTGCGACATTATTTATAAATTTATTTTCTAAAGCCCTAAACCATTCTTAGAGGAATCTCATATAAAACCAAAACATATCATTCCACTTAACCCTTTGTTAAACATTGTTTGTAATAGAAAATGCCTCATATAAGTTTCATAAACATTCCATTATTATTTTCTATTGCTAAATTGTGATATTGATTGGTCACAATAATTTTGCGAATTTATGATAGACTATCATATATATTTCAAAACACTTTTTATCTGGATGTATTTCTTCATCTAGATGTTTGATTGATTTTGTTCACGATTATTTTTGTTTAAGAAAGAAAACAAGCATTGTTATTGTGGGAAAATATTTGTAGATAGTATTGTTAGAAAGTGTAGATTTTACTGGTTATACTTTACAATGTAATTTTTTGTCAATAAACTTTTTGCAACGCAATAGTTTATGGCTTTCTCTAAACAAAAATTGGACGAAACATAGGCATTTTCATTTTTTCACAAACATCCATTGCAGCCTTGACTTGAGTAAATTCCAATGATTCAATATCTATATTTAAGAGGATTTTCAAAGGTGCTAAAGATACAAGTTGTATGCGTTTCCCATCGTTCAAATATATGTTTACCGGTACTTAAATCCTGATCCAAACGCAGCCTGTCGGAAAGTCATCTATACTGTTGTCAGTGAATTTCAGACAAAACTCGTTCATATAGTTTTAAAACTATGACTTTTGTAAAAAACAATGACTCAATGATCTTTGCCGACCATTTCGGTGACATTTTGACCGTGGATTTTTTGACAGACTGCGTTTTTGACCTTATACCGTTAACTTAATTCAAACAACAATTCTGATTAAGGCTAGATATTTAAGAATCTAAATTAAAGTTAGAATTAAGGTATATTCTGGAAGCATGACTTGTGTGCTGTGTGCATGGATGTCGTACAACTCATCCAAAAACCAACTCACCCATAAACCAACTCACCCATAAACCAACTCACCCAAGTTGAGACCAAATCATACATATAGACCAAAAAATACTTAATATTTCATAAGTAATTGCACAACAAACATAGCATTTGAAGTTTCTATTGAGATATGACGCTAGCTGACCGCAGACGTTCCTTTGATAAAAGACACTTTGATCCCCATGTGTTATCGGATGTTAAGATATTCAAATTAATATTCGTATAGCTATATATCAATATTCAACGAAAAAAAACGAACTATTTTGTCTAATCATGTGCAAAAATATTTGGGTGAGTTGTCCAAAAATGTGGATGAGTTGTCCAAAATAATTGGGTGAGTTGACTTAAGAGTTGGGTGAGTTATCCAAGAATTTGGTTGAGTTGACCACTTTTTATTTGAGTGAATTGGTTTTTGGGGGAGTTGTCCCGATACATGTGTACATGTATATGTATAATGGCACAAATAGCAAATTATATTGACTAAAAAATGGATCAATGTTATTTGTCTTTACGCATAAAAAAACAACGGTCATTATGGAAAAGCCAATAAAAAAAAATGCAAAAAAAAAATTGGAAATAATCGACTCATTACCGTAATTATTCTAAAATATACCTTATCGGACCAAATGATAGTTAATGACATAAATAGTTTCTACTCTATGAACATATGTAGATCTGGTAGAGCGGACATTAGCCAAATGGAGCGGTAAAGTTTTAGGCGATTTCTTATAACATTTTTATGTAAAAGTTATTGAATTCGATTACATTTTGTCAAAATGTTCAGGTTATTTTACTAAATAAACTCATTACCAAATATTGTAAAAAAATCCACATCCGAGATGCGCACGTAGTTTTCGATTTTCAAAGCACCGACACACGACTGAATGTAATCACTTGTAACGGGGTGAGGGCGATGGTGAGGGTTTGTCAACAAAATAGCGCGTGGCCTGCCCCTTGCAAAGCCAACCGGAAGAGAAATAGTTCCGAGCTTCAGTCGTCCTTTGTCGAAAATTTCGCTCCGAAAAATGCGTTTAGTTTTCGTGTCTTTTATATAGTATTTGGCGTTTCCCATCATTGTCATCAAGTTAGTTTATGAAGACAACAAAGGTAATTAGTTGAAGTAATACTGATAGTCACAATAGTCACTGATGTCGCAATGGAAATCGATATGGTGTTTAAGATGATTTATTAATTACATAAAGAATTAAATTTTATGATCAATTGTCTGCCCAAAAATACATTTTTACCGTTTATAAAGGTTTTGTGGCGGTGTGTTCATCTCCTGTTTTAGTTTAATTGTGCTCTTGCTAAAACATCCTTTTAAATAAGACAAAATAATAGCAATCTAACTACATTTAATATATATTATGTTCTGGATATATGAATGAGGTAGTTATATAGTCGCTATGGTTGATAGTTTAATTAGTTTACAACTCCTTTCTATTTATAGCCCATTATTTTTGGATAACGGAATGTAAACTAGGTTTGACAAACGATTCGGTCAACTCCATTGATATAATTAAACATTGTACAGGTGCATCGCCTGCGCCTCGAATCCGTACAAAATTAAATTAATGGTCTGACCTCGTTCTTTATCTGTTACCAAAAATATGTGCAACAAAATTTAACGTTTTGACCAAAACAAAATTGAAACTCGAAGGTAAAACGTATTGTATTAGTTTCTGCTCTATTCATTCTATTTTTAAGATGTTTTTTTTCTCAATTTAATCACACATTTACTCTAATGTTTTTACATATTAATCTGTAAAAAAAAATAACGGCATTATCTTTTAAACAATTTACAAACTATTTCGAAAATTATACAGGAATCTAGATGCACCGTTAACAGTTGAGCCTCGCCATGAGGCTATTCTTCAACCAGTGTCAACCATAAATGGAAGCAAATTGTCATCATTGGAGGTTGTGGTACAATAGAATGAACCAATAAAACCCCACAGCAGCTTTTCGACCAATGATGAAACGCCATTTCAATGTGGGTTTTCAAGTGTTTCATTTCTAGTTATTGTGTAATGTAACTTGTAATATAAATGAGATCTCAAATAAAGAGGCATGCCCATCTCATTTGCTCATTAATAATTGAATAGTGAAAGTTTCTTTATAAAATCGCCCCACAGGAGCTGTTACACAAGTATTTAGCTGCTCCCATCCCATGGGATAAAATCGAACGAGAGAAGAAATTATTAATGCTTCTAATTGATTCAACTATTTTGTCTAAATGATTGACAATATCATATAATGTGATGAATATTATGATAATCCTGATAAATAATCACAATTGTTCATTTTGACTTTAAATCAATCCACTTAATTCGCAGTGATACAGTTTTTTTGGAAAAACGTTAAAACATAAAAAGTGACTTTGGATGCTTTACGTCTTTTGCCACGTCAAACTATGATTCTTCAAGAGGATAGTTGCCGCGCGCAATCGAAATCGTCGGAAGCGGTCAAGACGGGAGCGTTTAAGGCGCCGCCGCCGCAGACGGGCATCGAGTATGCCTGGGATATCAACGACACAACACTGCCCAAGGTCAGTTTGGTTGCGAGATGGATGAAAAAAAATGTGATTATTAAAAAGATTACCGTACTTTGTTGATTTAATTATTTTTCGGTATTATGTAAGAAAAATGAGTGTATATTGGCTCTCATATTTTTAATGGCAGTCATTTCTATTTTTCAAATGTATGATGTATAATAAAACTACGATATATATTATGGTCCATGCAATTTCAATAAAGTTCTCATGTGTTAACCTGATTTATATTGTTTATTTTTGCAATTCAATTTGACCATTCAAAGGCATTTGACACAACACACATTTAAACTCGCAAGAGGTGCAGTAATCTAAAAAAAATGAAACGAGCTAATCATCATCTTTGCTTTGCTTTGGGTTGTAAAACATAGTCGAAAGACATAATATAGAATCGACTGCAAGTTTGTTGCGTTCGATATTTTCCCGTTTGTCCATATTATTTGCAATGTGGTTCGATGTTCATTCATACAACCTTCGATATATTATAAACAGACTAAATCAAGAAGTTTGACCACTCTTCCAATTACTAGGTGTATACTCTTTCATTTTATTCAATTATTTAATTTAAGTGACCTTCTACAACTTATAATGTTCTAGGAAAGTGAATCGTTTAGCTGGTTAAACATTATTTTGAAAACGAATATGTCAGAAATGGTAACACGATCCACAAAACCCTAATTACATCTTTGCATGTCTGCGCATTGGTCTGACCCTGGTCCGTACTTCCAGATAACCAGACATGATACATTATAAATTTAATGAGCTTTAATAGTGCTTAATATGGAAAACTATTTAAGACTTAATGCCAGGTTTTCAAAGGTCATGACAAATTATTTACAAGGAAACTGCAATGGTTATTCTTAGTAATATGGCATGATAACTTTGTCAGTATTTCCATTTTCATTAATAATTCAGATTTTTTTTTAATTTTGTAAAATTGTCTATCGATATGCCATATAATCATTTTCATCCTCATTAAGGTTTCTCCGAAAAATATAGGTCGCTAGGTGTAGAATGTATTTATATCCATATTTATATCTTATAATATTCTAACACTTCATAATTTGCATTTTATTTTATATCATATATTACAGAGTGATAGATGTACGCTTCTGAGATTGCATCCGTATATAATGTCCCCGTTTTTTCTCCATCTCACCTCAAGCACGCATTTTGGCTATCTTTCATAAAAAAGCATTTGTTCCCTATGAGATAAAACAATACTTCTAATTAATGAATATACCATGAATCTACAAACCGGATGCTTGAAGGGTGAACTCCCAAAGAATTTCTTATACAATCGAGAAAAATAGACGACCAAAAAGCGTTATATTAAATTTTATACTGAGTCACTTTTTAACATCCATCATTTCTTCAATTTTTCATAGGACATCCCTTGCGAGGACTTCCAGGATTGGCCGAACGGTCACTGCAAGCACATCTACAGGGACGAGTGTGAGGACGCGCGGAAACACATGAGCAACTGGGCAATGCGCAATACCAACAACCACAATGTGAATATACTCAAGAAGTCCTGTCTTGGGGTGTTGGTGTGCAGTCTCCGGTGTACGCTGGAGAACGGAGATATTGTACATGTGCGGCCCGCGATTTGTGATAAGGCGCGACGGAAACAGCTCGGTAAGTTTGGTTGGTGTGTATACTAGGTGGGTGGTTGAGAAATATGATATTTCTCAATATGATGTCCTATGTAACCGAATGAAGATATGCAATAGGCAGAGCATACGTTCCTCCATAGGCCACATAAGTTGGGTGAGAATCAAAAATAAGTTGAGTCAATAATTCCAATTAAAAATAAAGAAAAAAAGTACTGATCTTGGCAAAAATACCCACACTCTAAGTCCTATAATTCAAAATTTGATCTGTATCGAAAAATAATAGAAGCAGAAACCGTAGAATTTAAAAAAGAGCTAATCCTCACCACTTGAAAGGCAAATGGATTTTTTTTCTATCCTAAGGGGTACTATCGTGTGCCATATGACAGGGCTTAAATATCATAATATTGGCATAAGCAAATGAAGTTATTGTACTATTATAAACGATTCTTTACAGGCGCGCAAATAGATTAGAAACTCTTATTGAATTTTGTTACTGTAGCCGTGAAATGGTGTCAAAAATCGCTTTGCCTCAGGCTAAACGCACCCTCTCGAAGACAGACGAGCGACTGTCCGCTTTTTTGCAGCATTTGTGGCTCACCATCCATGTGTGTGTGGAATTAAATTTTCCCCACCGATAAATGGATTAAACCAGTCATGCGTCTCTGTATTAATTAATTTTTGCGGTGTTGAAATAACGCTTTTGATGAGGTTATTTGAAGACAATTAATAAATTGTTTTATCGCGAAACACAGGTGTATCATGCATGTTTTATAACTTATTGCACAGTTTAGAAACGAGTCATGCTTTTCGATGATGAACTGTAATCTTCATTACGTTTTAGAACTTCATATTCAAACAAATCAGCTTTATGTTTCATTTCTTTTTAGCATTCAGAAAAAAAGCTATTTATTCATGACAAGCATCCATTGAGATATCACATACATATCCCCATACACCCTTTCACATATATTTATTTATTCCTAACATATCATAATTTCCTATCTTACAGGCAAGCCCTGTCCGAGCACGCGCTGCAGCGGTCGCCTGGAACTGCTGCCATGTCGCGGCCACGGCGGATATCCGGTGACGCACTTTTGGCGCCACACGCACGGACGCATCTTCTTTCAAGCGAAGGGCGAGCATGATCATCCCCATCCCGAAGCTAAGTCAAGTGCCGAGGCGAGGAGGCAGCGCTATGCCATCAAGGAGAACCGCGCTTCACATGTAAGTTTATAAATTGACTTTATCAGTTCATTTAGATACATTTAGTAAAGATAGATGAAAAATGATACGTGTAATATGTAGTGGATGCGTTTAGAAAATAATTCAAGTGTATCTTTATTTTAGACAGTTTCCGATTTTTGGAGGAATTCGCTTGTTTTGTCGACAAATAACGAAAGAAATCAAATTCATGAGTCGTGTTTTGATTAAATCGTGTAAACATGATAAACTAGTTATATGTAACCCACTTAATATTAAACATATACTGAAATTGTGACTTTGCCAGTCCTCCAATTTACTCCTACAAATCCACAAAAAAAACCGTTTTGCGATCTAAATTGTAACAAGGATATAAAAGGTCCCATCAGCATAAATAGATATTCAAAGCGACCTATTATTATTATTTTTTGAAAAATGTTTTAGTTAACTGTAAATTCTAGCTGCAACTCTGTGATTGCATGTCCTGACACAAACCCTCCCCGATTAATGTTAGAGGTGAAATATCATATTTACCTTCCTTTTTCAAATGATTAGTCTTGAAGCTGAAAATAAAACACCCACGAGGCTCGAAATTATTTTGTATAATTGCAACCGCACTATAGAATCCATTGTTCCTTGTTAAATAAAACCGAATACGAATATAAGCTGTAATTGTAAACAAAAATATCCATCTGGCAAAATTTCTCGCTACGGTATCAAAAAACTTTAACCAATTTTTAGAGCTATTTTCGGAGGTCATTTTTCGTTGTGGTTGTGACTATCATAACAACGTGTTATATTGTGTTTTTGTCACAAAAAGATACATGTATAGTCAATCTATGAAGTGCTTTAAAAGTAATATTCTTTATAAAATATGAATGACAAGAAGAAAAAATAATAATATGATTGAGCTCCAAACGGAAGTCAACATGAAATTATATTTATTTTAGTCAAATTGTTTTCACATCGAACACCCCTTTGATGTTGCGTCGTGTGTACAGATCTTTTGCCACACGCCACAACTTTTATGAATAGGTTATTTTGGCATTATGTAAATATCATAACACATATCATGTAACGCAAAAGATTCATTCGAATTCAGTTTTACGCTACGAATTGGTCCGAGCCAGGTGACGGAGTTTGTTCAAATCTCACTTATGTGTTTTTTTTCAACTGCGAAATTGCAACATTAAAAACAAATATGTGAGCTGTTTACTTTTGAAAGACAGCTGTTCTTGGGGAAACTTCATCCCTTTTCGCAACTCTTCACTTTCCCCTTTTAACCCCGAGGAAAACCAATCATTGAACCCCTTTTCGCTTGATTTTGTTAGCAATTGCACAAAATCAAACCAATTTCGACAATGCAAAATTATGCCTAAAGTGTTTTCAAAAATAATATCGCAGATGAATAAACACTTGGTTGGTGACCTTAGGAGATTCTGGTTTACTGTTGATTAGAGATGTAGGATCGTCTTTATAAATATGTAATGAATCTGTTGAGAATAGGTACCAACATTTGTCACGAACTATCATTGAACAAATCAAAATGGCCAAAGATAGAAAAAAAAACATCGATTGTAAGAAAAAACAAGTTAATGGTTTCTATGAACATTTAAAACGTCACAATAAATTTGAAAAGGGCTGCATCCCTATTATTCTAAAAGTAACAATGTATAATTAAACTCGGATTCCAAAGCAATATAAGAACGGCCCTAACTATAAATAAAATAACATTTGGCAAAAATAATTCGATCATTATACTATTGGACAAACATAGAATGTACTTGTCATAGTTCCGTTTTCGATTTCATACACATTTTTTATCGATTTGATTTCGCAATATTTCAAAGATTTCGCGCCACAAGAGACGGGCCGCCCAATCACTGCTCCCTGGCGGAAGTGCCGATGTCCCCATCAAACAGGAGTCCAAGGCAAACCTCCATCAGTACCCGACTCGTAAGTATATAATGTTTCATTGAGTACTATATAAAATTCATGAAATCTCATGCGTCATTGAGGGCGAATATCATTAAATCATTAAATCTCAAAATTATGTCAAAGTTCTGTCTAGTAATATGTTTTAAAAGACAAATTTGTTATGTAATAGCAATTATTGAAAAATACCATACTGGTATGTTTAAAGAACATTTATCGAAGATGTCCAGTTCTTAAGAAAAAAAAAACCGTGTTATTTTTCAAAGGTTCACTGCACTATTTAGTGCATTTCAAGATTTTTTTAGCTCCCCATGGTTAATAATCTATTTATACGCAGTGCGTATCAATTTCGAGTCTTGTAATATGCTGTAATATATATAATTTCGAAACCTCAGGCTGCTTGAGAGTGTTATTTGCCACTCATCAAAGGGCATAAAATGTTATGAATTATTCAATGTCATGATATGTGTATCAATTGTAACAATATAATTTCGATGAAAATGTTTGAACATGTATTCCAACTACTCAGAACTTTTTTTTTTCATAATCGCATAGTAAAGGGCTGACCTTCCGTCAATCATGTGTAATTTGGTGACATTCATGTCGAAAATAAACTGTTTGAACATTTGAACTAACAGTTATCATACCCATAACCACCAACTAGCTCCCAATATCTCTTCAATTTAGTAAACGGTATGGTATTAGAGAGTGGAATGTTTGGAAATGTTTACTCGAAAACTCGGCAGCTCTTTGCCAACTTTAAGTATGATCATAGAGTATAGATGATTTTCATATTGAAATTAAATGGCTATTTCGTTGAGGTCGCTGTACCATTATCTACTTAAATCCATAGACCACCAGGTGCAATGCAACTTCGCCAAAAATTCTTAGAAATAGCTATGGCTAAACAAGGCAACTTGCAAACAAAAATGATCAATAAACCATTTTTTTTTGCAGAAAATATCTAATTTTCCTCTTAATTATCTTTTCCAGCGGCCAAAATGCGACGTATATGCACAACATGCACGATGTACGACTGTCGCTGCGCCTACACCGATTACACCCCCTCCACAGACGCCCTCAGCCCACCGCTCTTGGCGCACAATGACTACAAACTCTCGTCAAGCAAAGATGGCGTCGCTTCCGGTGACAGTGTCCACGATTACTACGCGTCGGCGCAAAACGCCCAGAACGCACTATATTATGCGACGTATAGCCCATATAGTGCCGCATATACATATGACAAGTCGGTGAGTGACCCATACGGTTCAATGTACGGAAATGAGACATCTCAATGGGTCAACTACCCGTCTTATGTGTCACTTCCGTCGTCGGATGCCATGTCTTCGTCGGAATCGCTGAATGTTCCTTCGACGTCGATCGGTGGTGCTCCCGAACAGTATTACATGGACCCGTATGTGAAAAACGGCGTCGCGGCTAGTCATCAGTATTCATCGTCAAAGCCTTGCATGTACGACCAGCACTTACTCGATTTCCCGCCTTCCGGTGCCGATCCGTTGCTAACGAACACGGTCACGAACTCTATCGGTAGCTATGACAATGGCCATGATAAACAAATGTCGCCGCCCGTTGGCGATACCTTCGTGCATCTGCAACGACCTGATAGTTACCCGGCGATGCCAGTGACGTCATCACATGATATGACGTCACATAGCAACCAGGACCTCCATGGCAACATGTCACCGTACCACCAGTCAGCCACGCGTTCGCCGCACTCTAGTCACGAACAACAACATTATCTAGTCAGTAGCGATAGTCCTGTTTCGCAACACCACCACCAAGAGTCAAGCGTGCCACAAGAAACCCGGATGTACTGCGATTCGACCGTTGCCTCGTCTTCGTTCCAACTTCCGGCCATCGCGGCCGCGGTCGGAACGATGGAACAGTGTAGTGCCTTTAAAGTACTCTCCGGCACGAGCTCTCCGCCCTTGCAAAGTGCCTTTATTTCGCAGCAATATTAAAATGAGAAGTATTTGATTCCTTGTTTTGTTGATTTATCTGTTGTAAATACTATTGACGAATATTGTGCTTATTTTGATCGAACGCTTAACTATTTGTTGTTATTGATGTGGAGGTGAATGTGATGTTTGCAAGTGAATGGCTGATTGATTAAAGAATTGTGTAAAGTTCATGTTATTAGAAATTAAGCAGGTTATTAGAAATTAAAATAAATGTCAAACAATTTTCATTGAATTTGAGAAGCAATAAATTTAACTTACTCATCAAAACACCAAATGTGATAATACTGAAAATCAAAAGTGCCAATGGGTTAAACCAATTTGCTAGCTGCTGTATCATCATTGCGCTAAAGTTTTTTTAAATCATGAATAATTTTGATCGTGCATGCATGGTCCATAATTTTAGAACATTAATAATATTCAGATGTATTTATCAGCCATTTTGATTCAAAGTGACGTAATTTTGTGCTCGTCAGAAAAATTCTTATACAAAATATCTCTCTTACCTAAATTTGAACTGATCCCATATTGTATTGAAATTCATTTGGTCATATTTAGTACAGTAAGTAAAATTATTTAAACTTGATATTAAAAAAAAAAACAAAATATCATTTGGATGGTGGGTGTTTTGCAAAACAATAGTTATATTGCTTGTATAGCTTTCATCTTAGATTGATCTCAATATAATAAATCCGATCAAAACAAATATACATATGAGTAGTTTCTTTGCTGAATGTATCAACACATAATAAAACAATTATAGATCAAAAATGTTTTTTTTTTCAAATTATACATTAATATTCTGCATCCTCAGTTTGCAAAATGGGGCAATATGAAAAAGCAATACCATGAACCTTGATAAAGTACATCTACGAAATTAGCATTGCCGTGTTTCCGAATGTTACAAAATAAAATCAACATACAGTTTTATCATAACATATTTAAACATTTATACGCCTTCGCTTTGGACCGAAAGCGTAAAAAAATAGCATAGCAATAGCAATGTAAATGCATAGCAATTACAGCTGATATTTGTTGAAATATTTTCAAAAGTGCACTGCAAATAACTCACTTTAACAGCACATCCAACTACAAACACATGATTACCTCAATTTTGTGTCCTCGTCTGTACAAACTGTACAATGGACGGCAAGAGCGATTTTGTCACAATGCACAATGATTTTACGCAAAGATGAACACGTTAAAATGGTAGAGTCACTTCTTCAAAACAAAAGTGACAATGCCTGTTTTATGCGTCGATGGAGGAGGCGATGGTTTTTAAAAATGCGTTTAACATGTTAAAGAACCCCCTGGTTCCCATGCATTTAACTCAACGATCAAGACCCTCCAGGATAGGGTGATGGGACCCTTGAGGGATTAGATCAGGTGCCAGCGACAAACTAGGGAAACGAGTCGTTTGAACGCGCGAGTTTGCGATAGCGTAATGCGGCTCAATAGGAGATTATCAATTCTTTTAATTAAAGGTATAATAACCGTGAGGGTGTTGGACGATGATGATACTCACAGTATTTATAGCACATTTTGTGCTCGATATATGTTTCATCCTGAAGTTAGAAGAAGAGCCTTTTTATTCAGATGGAATATATGTTTGAAAAACTATGAATGGTTGATTATATGAGGTCAAAAACATCTAACAACCAAAAAAAAAAAAAAAAGGAAAAAAAAAGAAAAGAAAGAAAATGAAAACAACAAACCAGTGCATATGTCATCGCGTAATTTAGTTGTTAAAAACTGAAATAATTTTGCAATTGCAGTACTATTTAGCATATTTAGCGATTTAATTGATTCAATTTAATTGAATTAAGTTGAAAGATTCATGCCATCCTAGAATCAAGTCCTTAACCACATCATTAGTGAAGGCTGCGTTATTTATATAGAAATTTACTTTTTCATGCAAAAACTTAAATTAAAGGGAATCGAGGCAATTTCACGGTATAGCAGATTGTTTAAAAAGTTACTTAGAAACTTTTTTTACTCCTTATAAATACTATAAATCATGTAACCTCATGTAATGGAAGACGTACGCACTTTTTCTAATTACATTCCCTGGTTCTAGAACCCGAGCTCCCATTTTCGCAGACGATTCTTAATGTCATGTCCGATCTTGAAGTGGGACCCACCGCGAAAGAATACGAACAAAACTGGGCATTTTTCGTTGGAGATTGGAGCCGCACACTTAAGCATGTCTTCTTACATGGTTACAGCTAAATCAGTACAAAGCAGCGCAATTAC
>LQRL01007539.1:0-26132 GCA_001703475.1 Hydroides elegans
ACCAACAATATTCGTCTCATGAGATAAATGTTTTACATCTCCGAACCAATTATAATCACAAGAAACTTAGTTTTCTTCTAGTATTTTCCCCACCGTTTTTTCTTATTTGTTTTTGTTTTTTTTTGTTCTGAGTTCAATAGAGCTACTTCGCGTTGGAATTGCAAAAAATGAGTGTCTCATATGACATTGCAAGTTTCATTTCATTTTTCAAAGGTAATTAATTTCCTTTTGCTCTTGACTTCTTTTAAAGCATTTTTTTTTTGCAGTTGAACTGACGTCATGTTTCATAATAAAGATATGATTGCCTCGAATTTGGATGATGGAGATTGAATTAGAGAAACAATTACGAGTCGTGAATGAAAACAATGAGGAAGTTTTGAGTAAGGAAATTTAGTTAGAGGTATATGATAAGGCAATCATGTTAAGTAAAGAGTGCAGTGATGTTTAAAAACTTTCACTGACGCTCATAATATTTAATCACGAAATCAGCCATCTTATGTGTGACTTCTAAAAATAGAATTTGGAACGTTCCAAGCGCCTGATTTGCATTGGACTTTAAAAAATAGTTTTCAACATCTAACCAAAATAAGTTTTTTGTCCTGAAAGTTCCTTTTACTTCTATATATTATCAACTTTCATATTTCACATTTTAAACAAATAAAGTAATAGGGATTTGATTAGAGACAAATTCAAACCCAGATATGGATATAAAATATTCTTCACTTTACTCAGTGTCTAAAGGACAATCGTGTCTGTCTTTCCTTGATTCCAATCAGTGATTTCCATACCGCCCTGTCTTAAGACCTTGGTATTTATATGACAACTGTAATAGGCCAACTGAGTATAGAGAGATGCATCTGAGTTGGAGAGACACAGTCAAATCGGCAGCAGAAATACTCTAAATAGTGCTTAATAAATGCAGCGATAAGGTTGTTGCTATTTGTGCTCTTAACATTTATAAAGATTAATATATCTCCTTATGACACTAAATACTAATATATTATGGCCACAACGTGGGTCTCAGGGCATTGTAATGGGGCCATATTTCTACCAGGCAATGTTCAAGCAATCGGAATCACGATAAAGGGATGTTTTCTGCTCGTTTGATTGCTTGGGAAATTTCTCCTCAACTAAACACAATAAAAATAATTGGAAATTTAGGATAAAGCTGTGTTATCTGGGCTATAAAATTAACTCAATAAAGACTGTCACTGAGACTTTGTTCAATGAATAGTTTATATCACTCGGATTAAGATTAATCGCAACGGAAACTCTAAACAAATTAAGCGAGAAATAGTCGCTTTCAGCGATTTGAAGCTATTGAAACGCGTGATTGCCCGTTTCGCCTTTGAAACAGAATATCGTTTTGATCCATACGCTAGAAATGTGCTCTATGAAGGTTAATTGGACTTAAAATAAACTGCTTTAAATAGTGTTTATATCCACGATTATACCATCAAATGAATTTTAGATAAGTTATGATAAATGATATAATAATGATAATCATGATATTATGATAAAAACAAATAATTTCAGATAATTAATGGCTAAACAATTATTATTTTTATTTACTTGATAATAATTTGTATGTGATTAATCTATTAATATATTCTATTTTGTTGACAGGGATCACCCTAGACGCATTACTGGAGCAAACGGGCGCGCACTTTCTGGACTACTTGAAAGCCACTGGATATGAGCGATTCCTGCGCGCGCTGGGCAACACACTACATGACTTTCTGGCCAACCTCGACCTGGTCTACTTACACCTGGACCCCTTTTATCCTGATATGTCGGTCCCCTTATTCCGCTGCGCGCCCGCAAGTGAAGGAGGACTTCTGCTCCAGTACTCCTCGCACCGCCAAGGATTAGGCGCGTTCGTGGTTGGCATTGTACGCTCGGTGGCGCAGGACTTCTTTCATCTGGATGTGCAAATGGAGCCCGTGGTGCCCTCTGTACAACAGAGCGCCGGGGGATTATCTCAGGAAATACCGGATGATACACCGCCACTGCAGAGTTTTATAATAAAGGATAAAAAGGCACTGAGTTTAGGGAACAAAAAGCGGTCGCATTCGTTTATCTCGAATTTCAGTAGACTGCGCATCAGTTCCAATCCAAAAGATCTCGCGCTGACGACAGCCAAGTTCGGCAAAATCTATCCATACCATTTCATGCTAAATAGAGACTTGTGCTTGGTACAGGCGGGAAACATGATGTCAAAACTGATCAGGTTTCAGACAATTACTTCGTCTTACCCACTCAAGTTTGCCGACATATTTGTGATACAGAAACCGCTCGTATCATTTACATTTTCCTCGGTTCTCAGTAATATGAACACATTGTTCAGCTTAAAACTGAGACAACATCATCCCGATACACAATCGTCGCAGACATATCAACATCAACAAAGTAATGGCAGTGATGATACGCTATGCTTCCGAGGACAAGCGGTTTATATCCCAGAATCCGATTGTATCCTCTTTATGTGTTCACCGCGCGCACACGATATCTCAGATCTCAAATTACTCAATATAACCCTCGTTGATTTACCACTACATGACGTCACGCGACAGCTCTATTTAGTGTCGCAATGTCGGCGACAGGGTCGTGAATTAGTACGCAAACTTGAGGAAACCTCATGTGATCTGTTGAAAATGCAGGAAAAGCTACAGCAGGAACGGAAGCAAACCGACCGGCTTTTGTTCTCTATGTTGCCCGAGCATATCGCCCATGAACTGCGAATGCACCGGGGCATAAAAGCGGAAAAGTTCGATGTGGTCACGGTGCTTTGCAGCGATATAGTGAATTTTACTGCGCTCTGTGGTCATGAGAATGTGGTGCCAATGGATATCATACGTGTCTTAAATAAGCTGTACACGCAATTTGATGCGCTCACGTCCATCCACGGCATCTTTAAGGTTTGTTTTTAATTTTATGCATTTATGTATGTTGTCGTGATTTTCTATGAGATGGCCGGTTGCAGTTCACGGTGTTAGCAGCAAGCCGGTGTAACGATTTCAAGCTACCCCCCCCTAATTATTACCTCCCCGGTAATCTGAAATCGATTTGAGGCTACCCCCCGGTAATCTGAAATCGATTTGAGGCTACCCCCACGGTTATCTGAAATCGATTTGAAGCTACCCCCACCGATTTGAAACTACCCCCCTTGTATTTTTAAATTATTATTTTTTTAAAGTTGAAAAGTTAATTAATCGATATAATGATATAATATGACACCAAATTGTTGCACACTAATCCCTTAAGCCTAAAGAGGTGGTTGTGCGCGTTGTATAAACGGAATGGCCGTTATGATATGACACCGATCCCATATCGTCCGAGGACTCTATGCTGGTTCCATGTTCACAAATAAACCATACTTGGAATGTGCGTCATTTTCAAACAAGTTGATGTTTTTGTCTAAAAATGTTTAGATGAATGTTTGATTTGAGAATATTAAAATAAATGCTTCGAGTCGGCAACGTCGAAAAATATAAATGTATATGGGGCAAGAGGTTTTGATACACGTGTTAATTGAGAAAAGAAAAATAACAGTTTCGAGTTTAAAACGTTTTATTTAAGTCTTTCCGTAAAATTCAAACACTACTAACTATGACATACCAATTACTAAGTACATCCAAGCATGTGTGACTGTGAACATGGAACAAGCAAACATACTCAGGGGATCAGCTAGGATCAGTATCATACTATTAAACCTTTGTTTATGCGACGCGCACAACCCTTTTTGGGTTTTATAGATTAGTTCAAACCAACATGATACCAAATAACATTGCAAAATGAAAAAAAGAAGAAAAAAAAAAACTAAAATAGAAAAAAATAGGATGGGGTAGTCTCAAATCGGCGGGGGTAGCCTCAAATCGATTTCAAATTACCGGGAGGGTAACTTGAAATCGATTACAGATTACCGGGGGGTAGCTTCAAATTGGGGGTAGCTTGAAATCTTTACACCGGTGTTGGACATTTCAGGACAAAATGCGTATTTCTGACCAGTCGGTCTATTTAAATACATATTAACTTGTGAACACTATCAATATTTATAGGCTTAACAATAATCACTGTCAAAATACCCGTTTATACATCTGGAAGGAACAGCGCTTAATTTAGCATGACTCAGCGCTGCTTGGAGTTAACGCCATGAATTGCAAACGGCTATATATCTTTCACAGACACCCTACTCAAGCTCTTTATCTAACCAGATCTTAAGATCATATATAGCGCACCAAGTGGTTTTTCTGTTTTAGACATTGTCAAAACCATATACATGGGATTATGTTTATCCAATTTCAAGGATTCCGCAATAAATTTGGCTTTGATACAAATATTTATGTTTAAACAATAAGTGAAGCTTTGATACAAACATTCAATAATAAATTTATTTAGTTTTGTAGTAATACTCAACTGCCCAATGTTTTAGTGTTGTTGTAAAAATATATTAATACTATGAACAGTAAAGAATTATATAAAGATAATGGGGTTTTCAATAAAAGATAAAGCTTTTTGGGCTGAAATATAGCATCATATGCTTCATGGAACATTTACTGAATGGTACTTAAGAACCTTTATCTTGTTAAATCCTTCCATGCTCTTCGGAAGATGTTATTGAACCTGAAACTCAAAGAATGCTCTGATGAAGGTTGGTTAAACCCAATCTTCGTGTGATAAAGACATTTCAAAATCTAAAAGCGTACGTCATAGTTGCGTGCGAAATAGCCTCCGCAGCTCAAGAAAACACTTTTGGTGATTCTGATGTTGCCGTCCGTACTTATCACTTGGATTTGGTACACGCGGCGGGCACCCTCGCCCTCTTTGTCCATTTAATGGCACTCCCTGTTCATAGGATTCCGGATCCGTGCCTGAATATTTCTTTAAATCAAGAACAATTTTTTTCAAATAATGAGTAACCAAATTTAACCATTTTATCGAACATTTCCATTATAGGCCCTAATACGATTAATCACAAGTACTTTATTGGAGCAAATGAGCAATCGGGATCAACACAATGTATTCGATTACCTTTTCCCTTCAATAGACTTCAGCTTTGACATGAACGGATCCACAGGTTGCTTGCATACCTTTTGAGCGTTGTCGTTTGTTTGAGCGATGTCGTCGGTTGCTATGTAAACGACTTCCAGGTTGCTAAATGGCACCAGTCAAGCGTAGCCTTTTTACGCATGATGAATCGTGCAATTATATGTGAAATAGCATTGATTTATGGATCATGAAAAGGGCTCTAAAATATCCGGGCGAAAAGGTAGAGCGAAGGTACGAATCAGTGCCTTTATACTTTGATGTTGTGAATAAACTTTATGAACCTTATGTCTTGTTTACAGGCTCATTGGCAATCGCTACGAAATCGAAAGAAAATATAATCAAAGTAAAATCGCTTGCGATATTTTTTTGCTATATTTTATTTTAGTTTCGCAGCCATCGCAAATGAGCCTCGTCGGATCAATAAGCGTTCTCATTTTAATCCAGTCAACTTTTTTTCATGGAAAACAACCTCCTTCTTAAATTCGAGTATACAGCATATACTGTAGTTAAGCGATTGTTGCACTTGAGGCGTTAAGGTGCGTCTCTCTAATTTAGTACCAAGATGTCCTCGCACTGTAATTAATTACGCTTGATTATGCTCGGTCCTTCCCTGAATTAATTTGATACGTCTTCTTTTCAAAGCATTTGTCTGTGTGTCTGCACCATTGCTTCTTTTTATTGCGTTTCAGTATTTCAGCTCAAATTACTCATAATTTACTCAGGTTTTCATTTTCAAATACTTACATACGTATGTAAATAAATTAGCTAGTACATGGTCTCATATTTAAAAGCCGCTTTGACTAGTAGGCATCACAGCCATTTTTGATATCATTCTCCATTCACCATTAAAATTTATTTAACATAATTTTGATTAGCATTTTCAAGAATAATTTTGGATTGAAACCGCGTTTACTACTCTTTTTACGTCTAAATAACTATCGAATAATAAAAGAGTAATGCATGAGGCTGCAACGTCCACTGAAGCAAAGCCCATGAAACAGATGAAAGTGTCATGTTAATGATGTATCAAACAGAACCTTCTTATGATAAGGGACAAATATAATTTCATAGAAACCGCTCATTTCATATCCATCGAGAAATAAATCGCACGGTAAATCTTAAGCTATTCAGCTAGGCATCCAAATATTTTTGCCCAAAACGGTTAAGGTGTCAACCAACATACTCGCATTTTCGCCGTTCGAATTTAATCCTATATGAACGTTTACCGGACGTCCAATTGCACCCGGACGTGGGATAAACGTTAATTCGTCTCACACTCGACATTGCCGTGGAACAACGTTAGAATCTGGCGGCTTTTTTTTCCTTGGAACACATTGGAAGACAGATTTGTTTGGAGATAAAATCAAGAGAAAGCTTCCAAAGTGGCCAGGCCCTATATTCTACATAGTTGACTAAAGTAGGCGCCTGGAAACCTCAATATAGGACAAAATTATAACGTTCTCTCAACGTCGCTTGACAACTTTTTGAGTGAGAAGCAACGCCTACCTTTAGTTTTTTTAATCACGTTTTTAACAGAAGACAAGCGAAATAAACTTAGTGCACTCTAACCGTTTCAATTCCATTTGCAGCAGCTGGAGACACTAGGCGACGCCTTTCTATTGTTGAAAAGTCATATCTTTATTGCAGAGCGCACAAACATATCAACTTCAAACTGAACCTATTTCGCTTCTATTTGCACATAAAGCAAAACAATTTAAAACTGAATCAAGTTTGCTTCTATTTACAGAAGGAGACACTTAGTGACGCATTTATTTTAGTACAAATTATCTATTTCTTTTACCAAAAAAAACATACAAAAATCAACTTGAAACTGAACCCGCTTCCATTCCATCTGCAGGTGGAACCAAAAGTTGACGCCTTTCTCTCAGTTAAAACATCCATAAAAACTACAAAAACTAATCTATTAAAGAATGGCAAAAACAAACGAAATAAACCTTAAACTTAATCGATGCCATTTGCAGATGGAGACAATAGTTGACGTTTTCCTTTTGGTAAAAAATGATATATCTCTTAAATAAAAGAGAAAAACTGAAGACGGTTAATTCCATTTGCAGGTGGAGACAATAGGTGATGCCTATTTGTTGGTGGGAGGCATTCATCTTTTAGAGAAAGAAGCAAGAAATAAATTTTAAACTGAACCCAACTTTTCAATTCCATTTGCAGGTTGAGACAATAGGCGACGCCTATCTTTTGGTTGGAGGTGTGCCCGAATATTCACGAGACCATGCGGACCGAGTGATAGCCATGGCCTTTGACATGATCGAGGTCTGCAAAACCGTGATTTCCCCGGCGGATGGCCAGCCAATACAAGTAATGGTCGCTTCAATTTTGTTTTGTTAATAACTATATGGTGCGGTCGGACACTGTAATCCCTGTGGAATTTCAAGAAATAATGTTTATCAGAATAATTTGGATTAACTGTGTTCGAATTTATTATTAACTGTGTATCTCATAACTATTCTTGACTTAAAATAAATCAGAATGAAAATTAAATAAATCAGAAAATATGCTCAAGATCTAAATTAGTTTCACCATTCTTATTAAAACCAGTTATAGTTCGTTTTTGATAAATAACGTTTAAAACATGACCAGCGTGACCAGGCGCTAATGGTATTATATCGGTCCCCTTTCCTTTGCGACTGATTTGTTTCGCTAATTCGCAGATTCGCTTTGGCATGCAAAGCGTAGAGTGCAGTGGCGGATCCAGGTTCCAGAATGATAGGTGATAGGCTTCTTTTCATATATGTGCCTGCTGAATGATTTGTTTCATTTTCGGTTCACTTGTTTTACTAATTCGCAGATTCGCTTGGGCGTGCACAGCGGCGAGTGCGTTGCGGGCGTGGTCGGCAGGAAGAAGCCGCGCTACTGTCTCTTTGGTCAGACCGTGTCGCTCGCGTCGCACATGGAGGCACTCAGTCTGCCCAATAGGATCAATATCACCACCGAAGCACGGCGGTATAGTATATATTGATCACACATGATTCTATTTATATGTATTATCAATATTATAACAAATAACTTGCAAGAATACATGTATTTCAAATGGTGTATATGGATTTCTATTATAGCTACATTTATCACAATTGTTTGCCCCTGAATTTGTTCCTTGCAAACCCTTCTTTTAAGTTTATTTACATAATTCATACTATAAGGCAAAAAGTTGGCTATAAACTATTAGAAAATGATGTTACAAATACATTAAAAGCTTTATTTTGATGACAGAGAAAACATTTTACAAAGTTCTGGCAGATGTTTTGACAGATTTTATAAAGCAAATAAAAATACGATTTCTACTCACTGGAATCATAATGAGCTCTTGATGTGTTTCAGAAATCTTGTGAACACAAGCATTTTGGAGTTTGAACCAAACACAAAGGAAACTCCGTTCGATACATTCCTTGTCTCACAACGTCGCGAAATAACTTCACAATGTACCATTGCGCTCGGCCTACCTCCCCCACGAGGCATGTTCAAAACACCAAACCCGACACCTCCAAGCTCACATGACTCATCCCCTGCCACTTCCCCTCTGTGGATCGACCGCGTACCTACCTCGTTTTCAACAATGTGTGATCGTATAGGAGAAATGGGACCGACACTTACTGTGCCCAACCTCAGAGTGGCACAATCATTGCCTTCGTCGCGACACCAGACCAATTTCAATTTCGATATCAATCAGTTGACTCTGAATCTGCCGCAAATTGCATGTGAAAATGTTGAGACATCGGCGACAAACGGAGACGATGATATAGGTGAGAAAATTCAGACAGGGCCAAATGATACATGTGATCCAGAACATAATAACAACATTTCAATTCATGTGGAAATACCAATTTGTCATACAATCAAATCAAACGATGAACCCCCCAAGAAGATCCCTGCTGCAGATATTCGACCAAAATCATCGTCTCTTACATCAGCTCTTTTACCTAAACTACCTCTCAAAAGGAACAAATACTATGACCCTGCATTTTCTGATTGTTCAAATATGACAAATATCGCCACAAGTAGAAATGGTTTGTTGCGACGCAATTCAGACATTCCAAAATCGTTGGTAGACAAAGACGCGAAATTGATCTACTACTTTCGACCGAGTCAATCGACTCCACCTACTCCACACAACTCATGACCGAATTGGAAATTTCCATACATAATTCTCATACAGTTAGATTTAATTATATAATATATATTTTTTTAATCTGACAAAGGGATTTATGTTATATCACGTTTTTTTTTTATTTGTATTGTATGTTTCACTTTAATTAGGCTCTTGTACAACAAATCTTGCTACTAACAACTAGTTGTTTCAAGGTTGTAAAGAAAAAGGCCTACCGGTCAATTATTGAGGGATGTGATGATATACATCTTTTAAAATTCTGAACTGAAAAGTATTTTTTTGTTATCTTATATTATAATATAGCAGTAATAAGATGGTATCTAATCTATTCTAGCTATACCATGAAGCACTTAAATACCGATAAAAGAATTCATAAGACAATTAGAAAAAAATATCAACAATATAACCAATCGCAAACCATCCTAAAATCTTAAATATATGATAAAAAGGATATTCAATAATTCAAGAAACTATAATTTTTTCTAGTTAAATGTAACGAAAATTATAATAAAACATTGTTATCGTTATTTTTTAGTGTTGCTCAGGTGAAATTAGGGGTTGTGTATTCAATATGTTATGTTTATTTTTATATGTTAATTGTGATATTTTGTTTTGAATCGAATATCATTCTGAAATTGGCCTACGACGTGTAATATTATATGGTATTGACTACATGGTATGAAGAATCCTAGTCAGTTATGATGAAATATAATGTTAAATATACGCAAATAAAATTTACTAAACATAATTTTGTGTTTATTCAAGATCCTTCTCTGAAATGATGTATAATATAGACTACATTTGAATGCCTTCCAGTAGATCTCTTTGCAGGGAGTCATGTCTTTGCAGGGAGTCATGATTCCTTTTATAGATGAAAGCTAAAATATACCGTTTTAGGAAACTACACTTCATGAACGTCATTTTCTAATAATATTTTAAATAAAATATTCATTTCATTGAATGATCTAAATATATGATATTTACTTTGTAATAAAAATGATTGCAAGATTGCTTTCTCTATGCATTTTTCTAATTTCTTTAAAAATCAACGTCCCATTTCACATATTAACACAGAATTTAAGAGCGCATATATCGAGGGCGGTTCGTCGTTGCCTTACTCTATTACACACACTCTATAACCACACTGACCCCAGTACACATTTATCTGCATAGATATTCTTGTATATTCATTGCTATGATGTATTATACGAGTGATACGTATATAAACGTTAGCATGAATTTAGAATAATGGGAAGACGTCATGACAATACATGTTGGTAGATGTTTATTGCACGATGGGGTCGAATTCGATGCATCGCAGCAGGAGGCCGAGTGCATCCAATGGAACCCCATCGCGCAATAAATATCTACCAATTCTGAATCTGAATATTGTATTCCCTTTATTACATGAAAACCCGTAGTTTAAGATATCTTTTTATGCAGAACCATTGCTGGGTAATCACATCTTTTTCATTTTATATGATTTTTTTTGAAAAAAAATAGTAATCTTTATATTATTTTTTATTGGAAATTTTGCATTTTAGATTTAAGATTATTTTTTTTTCAATTTGAACTTCTAATTTCAAACTTTAAATTGTTTGATTTGTGCTTTAGGATTCTGAAATTTTGAAATAAAAAAATAGATATTTGAACATTTCCATTTTTTAACTTTAGCCTAATTTTTTTCATAAATTTAATTTTAAAAATATTATTTATATCATTAATAATAATATTTTGTTTAATATTAATGATCACGAATCAATAAATAATTTATGCTAAAATGATTCATTAATAAATAAGTATATTGATAACAATATCAACAGTAGTATTTGTTAATGTGTACTCCAATTTACTTGTTTTGATTCCATTCCAATAGTAATTTTGTCAAGCTCATACAATCGCTATCCCCAAACCTATGACAGTACTTTAAATATGTATATCGTGAGAAAAACGAATTTTTAAATCTATTAAACACAAATTGATATATCTGTGATTTAGAAGAATGGCTGATTTATGCGGAGAAAAGTGGTAAGATTTTCACGGCGTACGAAGAATGATTGCAAATTTTAACAAGAAATAAAGTATTCGAAACAAAGCATTAAACATAAGCTATTGTTGAAGCAAAATTATTTTGATAATTATTAATTGTTATATTTGACTTGGTTCAATATATAATATTATTACTGAGGGTAAATTTGCACAATAAAATACATATTCGATGCGAAATGACTTTTTTTCAAATATTGTCATACGTCGACCGGAGGACACAATGGTAAGGTACATAGGGCATGTTGGTCGGGGAGCACATAATGATAGGAGCATGAAGGGATACTTTGGTAGCCGGAGGGCATGATGGTATAGTTATGGAGGACATATTTAGGACAACTCACCCAAAAACCAACTTAATCAAATAAAAATGGATCGACTCACCCATATTCCTAGACTACTCACCCAAGTAATTGGCCAACTCACACACATATTTGGGAAAACTCAACCAAATTGTTGTACAACTCAACAAATATTTGTTTTTTTTTCACATAAAATGACAAAATATCCCGTATTTTTATATTCAGTGGATACCAATTAATGGAACACGAAAGTATAATATACATATCTTAACGTCAGAGATTACATAGAAAGAATTATGTCTATAGGGCGCACAGAGCAGTGTCTATGGCCAATAGAAATACACGGGTAATATGTGCATTAGCTTCATTAACATAATTTTTATATGTCAAACTGATTATATCAACAATAAACACATTCTCATTTATTTATTTTAAAAAATTGGATGAGTTGTCCAAAATCTGGGGTGTGTTGAAAGTTTTTGAATAAGTGAGTCACAGCTTGGGTGAGTTGGATTTTGGATAAGATTGTTAATAGGTGAGTTGTCCGATATCCACATAATGACTACCGGAGGAGGACATCGTGGTAGAGCTGGGAAGGACATTTTGGCAAACGGGTTATGGGAGGACGTAATGGTCGGGGGACATAATGGCACGCAACACACTTGCTTCAACGCAATATCACATTGAAATATGACGGCAACTAAATAATTATCCGCTGACGTCCCTTGGGTTTTACCCAACTAAACGTCAACGTTTTTGCGTTTTATTCGCTTTGAAATATTTTTGATTAAACAATGATCATTCATTACTATTCTAACTACTTTTTTTCATAGAAAATAGAAAATACAAAATTAGTTCAAATGAATTTACCTTAAAATATACAAACTAAATGAAGAAGGATCTATCCTACCCCGTGATTTGAAATGAAATTCCAACAAAGTGTAGCTTTGCTGTCTTACAATCGGATTAATACATTTTAATATCAGTTGTTTTATATTCATTTACATATGAGCCTTACTAAAGGGTAGACTGCATGTTTTTTTTTTGTGGCATTTTTCCTTTTATCATTTTGTTTATACCCATGTATATTTGTATATTTTAGATATTCAAAGTATAAGTTAATTATAGGTTCGACTCGACAATGCACTCGATATATGAATCATGGATAGAATAAACTGTGCTCGGGTTTGTGACTTTTGCAGAAAACAACTCCGTGCAAGCGCCTTGTGGTCACGGCTGTTTATTCTCACTATAAATCGGCCCTTTGAGTTTTTTAGCCACCTCAGATGCCTATGATTCTTCAACCCCTTTCTTTATTTGCATAGGATTAACTATGCATGTTTTCGGCTGTTTATGCATAAAAATCGTGTCAAAATTTTGTTTTTTTTTCGCCGTCTTCACACTGTATTTTAAAATGGTTGCCACATTATTTTTAAATGAAATTTACATTTAATAGCATTTTAAATAAGCTGATTCTAATGGTGGTAGTCATATACCCCCTTGTTTGAACTCACCAAATGGACATCTTATTGAACGAATTGCAATTAATTTGTTCGCATTGATCATTTTGTCTTTTGTAGTTCTATGACAAGAAACACATTTCAAATGCCTTTTAAAAAGTGTATTGACAGTTAAAGAAGAATTTTCTATTAATAATAGGCCTAATTTCACAGATTTATTATAAGATTTAGGAGATATTTCAAATAAAATAAAATAATGCTTTAAGCCTTTTGATAAAATGAATTTAAGTAACAATTTATGTACAAAATGTATTTTTCATGAGATTATTTTTTTTTCTAGCTAAAGCATTCATGTACTTGATATACTATTATAGAAAGTACATTGAAATGTAAGAAACTCAGAATTTTCATATGTTAATTATGCCAGATTTGTGTAATTTTCAAGGATGCTGTTCATGCATTAATCGAGATAGAGGGGGGTTAGTGAAATATAAAGATGATGAAAGAACTTATGAAAATGTCATTGCAAAAAAGATTTTTTAAAAAACCAATGTGGCAACATGTTTTAAAATGTGTGTAAAGTTGGCAAAAATTTGGAAACATACTTTATGTGAATACAGACTCCGGACCAAATGGGGTTGTGATGAACAATGGACTAGTTGGCGCCAAAAAAAAACTAAGTGGGTCGCTCTAAACAGCCTCGTGGTGTTATACAAAAGTTACAAACTCAATAGCATGATAATTTGATCCATAATCCATGCATCTTTTATTTTTCTTACCTACATTAGCTGGGAAATCTCTCAAAAATAGAGATATAGAGAAGGGCACATTTGCAATCATGTCTTAACGGCATGGTCATGGTTTTTTTTTATATTCGTCGAGTGCATTACTTCGAGAGGCCGACCTCCAGCAGTTGCCAATGATGAAACTTGCTAATGTCGCCCAGAGGGATTAGTTTTTACGGCCTTCTGTATTAAAGCCAGTATTCGAAAACATAGCTCACAAATGAGAACAATGCAGCAGTGAGCTAAACGGCTTTTGACGTAGTGTGTGTGGACTAAAGGTCCAGGCTCAATTAGCTGAGCGTGCATGTACGTTGATTGTACGGTGTTACACTCGATCTTACAATACAAATGCATTATTTAAAACTAGATTTAAAAAATAAAAATAAAAAGCGAAAATAAAAGCAAATCTAGATCATTCATTGATCTTAAACACCACAAACATAGGATGTCCCTATAAAACGCAGAAAAAAATTGACCGCTTTGTCCTTTGTTGCCTTATACAAATGTCATAAAACTGTTCCTGTCAAAATCCCCCGAGATGAGTAAACTGACCATCATCGAGAGATTGGTTTTAACACATAGACAGTGTTTATTTATGCGATTTATTACTAGCCGAGGATAGCATCTTACAACGTTAATTAAACAAAGGTAGTTTTATCTATCTTCTGTCCACTATTTTTGTAAGACAGTCAATGTCTGATGAAAACGATGTTAAGATGAATGTAAATGGAGTTATAGTATAATTTTATGAATTTGGTATATAAAGTCCGTAATGGGAAATTTATTTTCAAGACTTTTTATGTTAAAAATAACCCAATATAAATGCGTTATAATTAATAGTGAATAAATGAGATATAAATGTATATTAATTCGATACAATAAACAATCAAAAATAATATGTAAAAATCTAAATGGATACTAAGACGGATTCAAATTGTCAAAAACTTCGAAGGTTATTTTGTGATGCAATAAATATATCACACATGCAAAATATCAATACATATATTATATCGATAATCTGTGATTAACAAATTAGTAGATTAAACAAATCTTCTCATTATTATTTTAAAATATATTTTAAATGAATGATTAAAAAATAATATGGAACTTAAAACATATTTAAATTTTATTTTCAAGCATTATGCTCGATGGAGATTATTCGGATTTCAAATTTATATGATATCGCAGGGGTTTGAATGTTTTTTGAAAGTTTTCCGGACGTCCGTTACGTCCCGGCGTCCGAAGAATACAATTCTTACGTCCGACTCGACGTCGCCTTAACGTCTTTTCTACGTCCGTGACGGATGAGAACGTCTTGAAAACTTTAATATGAACCCAAAGTAGGGCGTACGCTGAACACCCAACCCGAATGGGATTATTTTTACAGGAACATTAAATTTGAAGCATGTAAATAATGATTTATAATCGTAAAATGTGCGTTCGCGCCTTCGATGCTCACGTTTCATGCTATTATGCTAAAAGCTATTTATAAACAGTATTTCTTGCGCCGTGTTCTTCGATAGCATGAGCGCGACTGTCGATTTTGGACACCCCTGATTTTTAATCAATTAACAACCATGATGTGAATGATTCAAACCTTTAGGAGAATAAGCATATCTACTAAATAAAAAGTAACTTTTAAAGCCGATATGGGTATGGAATGGATATATCTATATAAACATATACCGTATCTTCTATATATTTGTGCATTTTGAAATTGTATTAAAAATTATATAACCCTTCTTTTCGAAAATAATTTAATCATCCAACGATCGTAAATGAAATATTCGATGAAAATGATGAACACCTTGAAAACTATAGGAAATAACCTACACACAGCACAGCTTAAAGCAAGCATGGACCTTTAGCCTTTTACGGGCACTCAGCAGCTAAGTAAATCGCCGATTTCCCATTGATCGGGTGTAAGGTCTATGTGTTCCCTCCTGGTTCCCACGTAGACCGAATACTTTGGTATTGATAAAAGACATAAAACCTCAAACCTTTTGCTGTGCTCAAGTAAAAAACACCAGTATCCCATAAGCTGGCCTCGTCTTGGGGAGTTACAGTGTCGGATATATTCACACTATTAAGGCAACGTTTCTTCTTTCCTAAATCTAATGATGCACATATAGCATTGAAAAAATAATTTTTACTGTTCAAAATATCCCTATGGGCACGAAGCAATCATGTTTGGTGTATCGTTGCATTCCGAAAATGATGCTATACAGAGTAGACGGTGGGTATGGTTTTCCGTCTATTCGCCGTCTATTCGCCGTAATAGCCGATAATCAAGGTGTGGAATGATCGCTTCGCAGATGTCGTAAAAAACTGGCCCTCACACATAGCATATTAATTACATTAAAATTTAAGAATTGTGGAATTAATAACATTAATAACATTTCAAAATAATATAATTGTTCATAAACAATATTCTTTTTTCTTCTACACATAAAACCATGGGGTTAAACATAACAGTATGGGGTTATGAACAGTGAACCAAGTCGACAATCGTTTAACGACCACTAAAAGCAGAGTATTAAGTAATAACAACTGTCCAGGGTATTGGCGTGGTTCGGAGCATATATTAGTTATAGCAACACAGTAATTTTTTCTCATCTTTAGCATTTTAAACAAATATTCAACAATAATTTTTATGAAAATGAACGCACCAATAGAATCACCAATTGTTCCCTTCTGATTGTTTCGGAATTCGGACCAGGATCGAAAAGTTTTTACCGCAAAACCCATATTGAACGCATGACTTGAAATTAAAAACGTTCATTATATGGTCCTTCAGTTCTTAAAGAAGCTTTTGATTAGTATGATAAGTATTTGAATGGCACTCATAAGTACTCGACATTAACACTTTTGACTCCGTCTCAAGTGATAAATATCTTTTACTGTACTTGTGCCGTTCACTTTCCAATACAAGTGACCTTAAATGGTTCATAAACTGTTGCGGCAAGTTTATTTAATTGAAAAGGCTTTGTTCGAATTGCGCTTCACACTTACAGATAAAGACGAGCTTTAATACAATTAACCGCCTATCTAGTGATCTAGTATCCAGTAATGAGGCAGATCAGATTGCTTGGATGTTCGCTTGAATTTTAAAAAATAGAGTATCTGGATTTCTGTACGCTCCTAATTATTAAAGCGTATGTAGCTTATATAATGTCAGAAACATTTTAAACCTTTCACGCTTTTAAGCTCCTTTCCCCTTTCAAATCCTATTTAAATGTTGATAACAAAACAAAGGTTTTTGGTTACTGAAAGATGTTAGATTGTTCAAATACAATTATGAAACATTTTGTAGGAACTATCCATGATGTTAGATATTTATCTCATTCAGACAATAATGCGACCATATACTAAAAATATTAGAGGCCATAATTGCAGTGTTTGAAAACCTTAGATTTCAAGGTACTCTTGTATAACTTCATAGCGGTTCTTAGGTGACACATTAATCTAGCCTTAGTCTAATTTAAAAATTAGTGGCCATTTGAAGAACAATAGCACAAAATATATAAGATTGTTCTTTTATTAATGTATAATTATCAATGTAATGTATAATTATATTGCATGGTAATAGTTTGCCAGTATATTAATATAACAATTAATCGGAATGTATTTGCGATAACTGGTAGTTACCACAGAATTTGTAAGATTTGAACAAAACATAAACATATAGGTCTGTTTGGTCCTTACTTGCGTAATTTTGTTTTTAGAAATGCTAAACACAACATTATTGTCAAATTGGTGATTAAAAAATTAATCGAGGTGTTTATAAAAGAAAAGAGAAACCATACTAAGAGCACCACATGCGGTTTAAGGATTCAAGGAACAGCTTTGTCAATTAATATATTTCTAACATTTTTTTTCAATTAGCTCAATTGTATTCAGAAACATATAGCTAGGCGTAATAGATTGAATTGTTATAAAAAACATATTTTACTATTTATTGTATATTTCAAAGGATCAAGTGATTTTATGCTAAAATAAACTTTCTTTAGAAATTGGGTCGTGAGATGCCCTTTATCAAAAATCTATCATTTTATAAAACAAAAAGGGATAACAGCGATTTCCGAAAAAAAACTGTGGACATTAAAAACAACCACCACCCCCCTTAACATTCTTCAAATTCCGAATTATCAGTTTTATGTATAAAAAAAGCTCATACGTATAATTCATTCCCAATTGTTAAACTGATTACCGAATACCATGCATAAAGCCAAGATAATAACTTAGAAAAAAACATATATCGAAATATGAAATGTATTTTGGCTGCTTAGCAATTAGTTTCGGTGAAAACACACAAAATATTGAAATATATGTTTAAAACCACTTGAAATTTGACTATCATAAGCAAAATACTAAGTATAAAAAATGCGTATATACGTATCGATTTTTTAGTTTATTTGTTTCTCGTTTGTTAGTATAGACACGCTTATTAGTATCCATTCGTTTGTTCGGATACATTTGTTTATTCCTATTACATCCGTTTAGTCGTATAAATACGTTTATTTGTATACATTCGTTTATGCGTTTATCTATTACTTATACGCGATAAAGATATTCATGTTCTATACTGTGGCACACGGAAAAAACGAATAAATTGTATTAAAAAAGGAAGCAAAAACAAAATATTCAATTACTAACAATGGGTACAAGCGCTCAATTTCAACCGAAAGTGCATCTGGACTTAAATTCCAATTTTGTTTAAAACTTTGATATAAAATCGTTGTTCCTCCCTTAATGTGTTCTATCTCGCATTTTCTGATTATTTGAGAGTGCGAGTAAAGACATATAACAAATTATGCGCGCTTAATAGAAAAAAACACAAATGACAAACAAATGATTACTATCAAACATTTTGATTAGAAACTGGGTCTAGGCTATAATCAAATATACGGTTAGGAAATGTTCACTATATCCTTACGGTTAACTATATTCATTTGGATGGATGGGGGCGTTCCCGTTTTCTTTTATTCATATCATGGATAACACATTCATTATGAGAAAATAATAACGTTAAGGCCTGGCCACACGGAAAGCTTCTTCGAGCTTTTTTTATCCTAACAATGTGTCAGTAAAAAAAATCCTTATAGGTAAACCAAAAACGCAGAGAAAGCTCATTGTTGGAAGGGTTTTGAGTTGCCATCAGGAATGCATTGAAAAAGACGGTTTTCATGTTAAAACACGCTTTAAAATCGCTATGTGTGGCTAGGTCCTTGTGGTAGGATATCTCGTAAAAAGCTTTCTATTTCTCTTGAGGAACCGGAGTACATGAATTTAATATGATTTTGCTGAGGCTTTTCATATCTGTATAGCTTTAAACTCTATTAGAGAAGATTGTTGCTCTAAAAGTTATGTTTACAATCGACGTTTTAATGAAGCAGGATGAAAAATTACTTTTGTCCAATTTTAACTTTGAGTGTTTTTTATTCATATAACTTCATTTCTTTTGAAGATTGTTTTCATTTTAAGATGGTCTGCAACGCTTTGTCGAAATAGAATAATGAGTATGAATATAATATTGCACGAACCCCTTTGTGTGTCAAACATTTCAAGATTTCAACAATTAAAGATCGGCAACATTTTCTAAATTTCTAAAAAAGCTCCCAAATATACATCAATTTAAACATATCTCTCCGGATTTTAGTTTTTTTTTTTAGATGACAAGTTCTTTGTTGTTTCATATTAATATATGTTGAAAAGAATAAAATAATAGAGAAAAATGTTATTACAATTTTAAATCATTCCGCGCAGGGTATAGTGCAAGATTCCCATTCCGGATGACGACGTACAATTTACATAATGAGATCTACAAAGCAAAGTAACACCTTTCATATATAATTGATGTACATCCTCTTTAGTTCATAAACATCATTGCTTTGATATACATAGGTTAAAATACTTGGTTCTAGTATAAAATAAAATATTTCATCTCTGGACCAATATGTAAATTAATATTACTGAAATAAAGTAGACATAAATAATTTGCACTTATCTTTGTCATTCCATCGGGCCCTTTAAGGGGCTTTAATGTCATATTATACGAGTGGTTTCTTTCACGTTAACACGTTTATGCGTTTATTCACATACATTCGTTTATTTGCTTATTTTGTTCTCGTTTATTCGTATACAATCATTTATTCGGGTTTTTCCCGTTTATTCGTATACATTCTTTTATTCGGTTATTATATTCTCGTTTATTGGTATACATTAGTTTATTCTGTTAATCTGTTATCGTTTATTCGTATACATTCGCTTATTCGTATACATTCGTTTATTCATTCATTCATTTCAGTCGTCAAATCGGAAGTGGTTTTTACTGTAGGACAAAAAATGAAGTTTTTCTCTATATGCAACAATGATATATTTTGCAGGCACATTTCCTCAAATTATAATAAAAACATGATGATATGATGGTATAGCCACAACCATGTTTTGAAGTTTCATTATTTCAATAAACGCTTTGTAATAGCTTATGGTTAGAGTTGATATTGAACAACAGTATATTTATACGTTGTAATATAGTTTTAGAAAAAGCATCATAAGGGTTAGGTAAATTAGATTTTACTATTATTTTAATAAGTTTTAATATCCCTCTGGTTCTCTCTCTCTCTCTCTCTCTCTCTCTCTCTCTCTCCCTCTGCTTTTATTTTTATCTACCTTATTTTTATCCAGTCAATATTTATTCCTTGTATACTGAGTATTTCATGATTGATGATTGTTTGCATATTTTACCTAATTCCTGTTTGATCTGGAAAAAAAGAAATACCTCAAGTCCAGCTTTCTCAGTGCCTTAGGTTAGATACGACAGTAATAGATTGTCCACTTCTGATAATTATCATATTAGCCATATTCTATGCAAAATAAAATTGCAATCAATATTTCAAGGCAAAACATATCGATTTTAGAAATAAAATGTCACATTCTAATAATATAAATATATTAATAAATAATAATCATCACTAGACAAAAAGTTTATGTCAAAGTTTCAACATATGATAAAATAGTTTGTGTTCATTAATATTATTCAACTCAATATTCAATATTAAGTTTATTACAAAAATACTTTGGTATTGAAAATATATGATAAAAATATTTTGCGCATAGAACATAACGGCAGTTTTGAATATGCGCTATATAAGGACCAATAAATATTAAATAACAAAAATCATCATTTTGCAATGAAAATAAAATAAAATTGGCATAATAACCTATTTATCTAATAAGCTCACGAGGGTGCATTTATTTACTATTTCATATTTGACGTATGCTCTAACCCCCAGGCATGTTTAATATCTGCCCTCTCGCTGCTTTGGGTACGTCAGAAATGACTCTTTGATTTCCTTCCTCTTTATAACGAGGGCTCGGGTACGCGGTCTTCCCACATAATAAATGAGAAGCTCATATGATCCGCTGAGCGTTGCGCAAGTGTGTGTGGGTTGCGAGCGATGGTTTATAAATAATGACCCAGAGCGAGCAAACATCTGGATCCAGTTTGTGATTGATGAAAGAGGAGATTATTATTATATTGCAAAGTTGAAAAGAAATTTATAAAATCATAATGTTGTTCAAAACTTGGATAGTTTGCAACGCATACTTAGTGCTTATTTTTATATGCCATTGTGGTAAGTTTAATTCAGTTTACAGTACTCTCAAAATCATCAGCTATTTTCTTTGCAGCCTTAAAGCAAGAAAGAGATTCAATCATCTAAGTTATAAGCTAATAGAAATTTATACAAATTCTTTAAAGCAATATTCAAAATAACATCTAAAAACATAATTTCATTTCATTAATATTCTGTCTAAATGGAAACAATCCAATTCTCAAATTAAAAACTTTGTTATAATATATTTGTGCTCAAATTATGCTTAGATTTTGCATTCAAATTTCTAAAATTATCTGTGTACATAGAAAATACAATTGATCTATTATAAATATGTGTATTTTTTTTACAGTTATTGGAAATCCATTCGGCCTAAATGAAAACACGGAGTCGCAGTATGATCTACCATCAAGGAGGTTTGTATTTTAATTCTTGCTAGATTGCACAAAATAGGGTATATGGGCAATAAAATCAAATGTAGCAGAAAAAAGTATCATAATATTTTTTTAGGTCTTTGAATATTATCTAGAATGTAGACTATCATTTTATTCTATTTAATTAATATTGGTTAGCTCTTATGATATAAGCATAATCCTGAAATAGCTTAATTTATTTCCAATAACAAGCAATTTTAAATCTTAGGCAGCGTTCACGCAAACTGAAAAAAACTTATAACGTCCATTACGCGCTTAAAAAGCCTAAAAAAACATTTGTATAACAGCAAAGCAATTTACCCCGTCTGCCCATGCAAAAAGCTAAAAAAAAATCAATCAAGCCCCTTTAAACAGTGTATTATGATTATATAAAATATTTATTTAAAAAAAAACAATTTGATGTATAATATAAATTAATTGCCGATGTAAACAAGATAATATTAACGTGCGACATGACTATGAATGCTTTATTTATAAAATTAGCAGGAAGGTATAGATTATCAATATCATTGAGACAGTAACAAACAATCAATTGCAATATTAGATATCGATATAAATTCCAAACATATGCTGGTAACTCAAAATATCGCACTGTTTCGCTTAATTTCGCGTTCACCCGAAATAAAAGCGCAAAATACTATGCGCTTTTCGGGTGAACAGAAGAATAAACTGCTATATTTTTTATACCAAAATGGGCTTTGACTTTAAAGCGCATAACTTGAGTTTTGAGCTTTTTTTCGGAGCGGCTGAACGCGGCCTCATGTTTTGAAGGTGAAGTTTTTCTGCGATTTTTGGAAATTTCATAATTGTAATTGAGATGGCACTTAACTGTGTGGTATTCAAAAATACATATACTGTTTGTAATATGATAAATCAGGTCATATCTCCTAAGATAAATATTGCTTTCGATGATGTGATTGACAAAAAATGCTCACCCGAGATAGATTGAAATAAATATAGATTCTACATGTAATTTCGCGACGATCGCAGTTTGGTTACACCATAATTGTGTATTTAAATTGTCATAAAAATGCATGGCTAAAATCTGCTACCAGTAACTATGCATAATGAGTTTCCAAAAATGATAACGGGAAGCGGAATTAATCTAATTTCATATTGGTCTTAATTAGACTAAACATATGACATCTCTTGACCTTACGTTATTACCATTGTCTCAGTGCGCGGTATATCAAATTTGATTAAATTGAAGCAAATTAAACTTGTTTCATATCTAGCACAAACCAAAACATGTCCCTTTTCGAAACCTACAATGTATTAAAATGTTGTTTATTTATTATATAGATGTATTTTTGTGACAATTTTTTTATCAAACAATAAAATAAATGATGAAGACATTATCTTATTTCAAGATAAACACCTTCATTGAATTTATAATATTTGTAGTTTAAATGTGTTTAATGGCCCATTCACTCGCTCCGAAAAAAGCTCGAAACACACATTTTGCGCTTTAAACTTGAAGCTCTGTATAAAGACAAAGTAGTTTATTCCTTCTGTTCACCCAGAATTATGCGATTTTATTTCGGGAGAACGCGCCTTAATATATATATTTTTTTGTTTCAGGGCCACGAACGAAATCGCAATGGAAGAACTCGAAAGCGGCATTTGCTTTTGGATACGTTGTGAAAAGTTAACGGGCAAATTGCGTCACGTTTGCTTGCGACTGTGTTCTCTCGAAGCCCAGCTGGAACACAACGAAAACCAACTCCTCCTTGACGAAGATAATGACGTCATACGCAAACCGGAACAACTGTCTTCACAAGATAATGACGCGATTTTCCACCCTCGGCGCCAGGTCCCTCCGCTCCACGCTTGCATCGAGGCATATTGTCACAACATGGACGGTCGTGCGTATACGGATTGTCTCGCTGAGCGATGCCTGAATATGCTACGAAATGGCAAGCGCGAACTCCTGGAATTGAGCGAGCAATTAAATGACCTCTCACCCTCATCGTCGTCCTCCGCATTAAAACTAAACCGGAAACCATTCGATCGTTATGACGATGCCCTATGGGGTGAGGAATCGAGGCTGTTAGAACCAGTGGTTGAGCAGGACTATGTTATACAGCGATCGGAGAAGCGCGGATTTGGACATGCTGGACATAATTGTTTGAAAAAGTGTAGCCGTCATGGTATGGGTGATCCAGCGTATGACAGATGCTTAAGCGGATGTATATGAAAACTTGTGATATCGGACAATAATGTGTTTGTTGAAAACAAATGCATCGTCTCGCCTGCCAAAGCTATATCAATAGTTTAATTTCTAAATAGTTGCATGTTTATTTGAGGTAGTTGGATAGAGTTATATATTCATGAAGCAATCGGTGTTGCTGGAGGACAAACGGAATTAATATTTAAAAAGTGTTCTTCATTTGACATTAGTTCATTTTTCGTTTATCTAGTATTTTGCATATGAATAAGAAATGATATCCTTGCACCACAAATGGATGCCAGTTTAAATCTGATTGGCTCTATTGCTTTTCTATCAGTTATAAAATTATAATTATAGTATTTCTTTAAGAATAAAAATATGAAAACAAAACAATAATTTGTTTCAGGTTAAAGTTTAATGTGAAAAATATTTGAACGATCAATGTAAAAAAACATTACTTTTATCATATCCAAATTTCATTCAATATCAAATATTTCGGAAAGAGTGCTATTTTATTAGAATGCTATGTAGAATCTAACATATGATTCTAAATAAAGTCGGTGAAAATGTGACAGTCGAAATAAAGGTTTAATAGACGAGATTTTGTTTTCTATGAGATATATTCGATAAACTAGTTACCGATTTTTATTTTTAAAATGATTGATTTTTTAAAAAGCACTTTACAGGGGTTGAAAATAGGAATCATGATCTAATAAACGTATTAAGTGATATTTTTAGAGAAAAACTAATTGAATGTCTGCATGTTATCATATAAATAAAATATTTTACGTTTAACTTTGTTTCTTGTTTCATATTGCATTATTCAGGAACTAAAAATCACATTTATTATGTGTGAAATAAAAACGAAGCTTTGTGTTGAAATATAGAATTATTATATTGATACAGGAACAGTAATACAAAACGACAAGTATTTATCACCACATGAGTAACAATAACAAAATATAGTTTAGAAACAATTTTGAAATTATCATTAAATTATAAAATATTTTCCAAACACATTTATTTAGCTTAAAATCAGTTTTATTAAAGTTTTCTAATTAACGCAGCTGCTAAATATTTGATTTCATAATGCCATTTTGCTTTAGTCAATTTACATAACTTTTTTAAAAACTTCTGCCATAAGTTTTACCTCCTAATTTATCGAATCCGAAAAATTATCCATATATGGTGTTCTAATGCTTGAAGGATAACAATTTAACGACAATTGAAACTTAAACCATTGAAACTTCAAACAATTGAAACTTAAGACAATTTAACACATTTAAAGTGATTAAAAAGTATATAGTTTTGAAATTGTTGTTAAATGTAAATAACAAATAAAGAGACATTTAGATACCATACAAATCCAATCACCCTTGCTGGGTAAGCTTATGACCTCTTTCCGCCAAAGTATCCTGGATCAGTAAGGAAACATATGTTGTTTGATTTAACAAAAGTATAATAGAGTCCCTTTATTAAAATAGTGGCTGTTAACATGGGTAAGACAATAGTCAATATTTATATTTCATTTTCAATGCAACGTTCTTTTCGAGAATTATTATAAAAACATTTAAAAAATCAAAACATATTTGTCAAATCTCAAAATCAGATTTTTTCTATTAGACTATCAAGCCAGTAATGATCCATTGGTAGATCCTACAGTGTAGGATCTACGACAATCTTGCTATAACACAGAGGAAAAAGCTAGCGGGAAAAACTGCTAGCGGGGAAAAAAGCGGCTTTTTTAAACGCAAATTTTACAATAATGAACTTCATTTGAGTTTGTTTGACACCATGCATTTCACTAAACTCCTTTTGAAATACTTGAGGGAAACGGGAGAAAACCACGATTTTAAAGCCTTTTCACTTCTTTTTGCGCCAGTGGAACCACTAAAAAAGCTCGCGTGAATAACTGCTAGCCTTTTAAAAAGCTCTGTGTAACCTCGGCCTAACCACTTTTGACTGAAAAAAGCTCGCGTGAAAAACAGCTGCTGCTTTGTTTGACACGAGTTTTTATAAAGAAAATAGAGGACTAATTGAGGACTAGAAAGAGGACTAATCCCTGACGTGAAAAACAGCTAGCTCTGTGTAACCGCGGCCTAACGCGTTAACCCATATTTAAGATTTTCTAT
>LQRL01007547.1:0-43687 GCA_001703475.1 Hydroides elegans
TGACTTATGAGCGGTCCCAAATCTAAAATATACATATCCACATCATATTCAGGGCAATTGTAATGTACCACTGTATATGTGAAACAGCTGGGTATATTCAGAATGATCGCAACAAATGTGATACCTATATAGCTCAGTACTGTCGATTTCATATTTACCCATTGGCGTGCACGTAGCGGTTGGCAAATGGCAATATATCGCATTATCGCCATATGCGCTACAAGCCATGTGCTGGTAAAGATAAACACATTCAATATGGCGTTGTGGTACATGGTATAAATCAGTTTAAAACACCATGAGCGATAAAATGTTGAACTACCGCGTTCGACGAGTGATTTTGGAAATGCAAAAATGCAATAGAACATATCCGAGAGCGCAAGTATGAGAAGACCAGTGATGGCTACAGACTCAAGACTTTGACGAGATAACGATGTTTTTCGTTGATGAAACAAAACGATGATGTTCAGTATATTGCCTATAATTCCAAACGCGCATAGCAACGGTAGAACTATGGAGTTCATGATGAATTTCATATTATCCACAAATTCATTTGGTTCTTGCCATTCAAGGTCGCTGTATGATTCATTCGTTGGATATGTATTGTTATATATTGATGTATTTGTTATATTGTTTTGAGAATAATCCAAGCTGTCATTTACCAATGAATTACTATAACTAGTAAATTTCAATACACACATCTTTTCGTTTTCATTAAGCGCCATGGTTGATTGTTTTATTCAATCCTTATTAATTGTAACACAATCCACTGTCCATGAAAATATACTCGTACGCTATGTGCAGTTGTTTTAAAAACTATAAACACAGCTCACAATTATTGTTTGAATACAATAAAACGTAAAGCAATCATGTCAAAGTTTTCATACAATTTATCCAAGCCCATTTTGTGACCTTATGATAAAATTAGGCTTATATGCACACACATCTATTTTGAAATAATATATTTATTAATTACATGTTTTGCATCAACGTTGATCACATTATTGTGTGCGTATGTTTCGTGTTCCTTGCAGTATTTACCATAAGTTCATAATTTACTCTAACATTAAAGTTTCAAGATTTATATAATCAAAGTGCCTAGATTGATTCAATTAACCGATGATTGTCGCTATTTATTGCTCTTAGTTGATACAAGTGTGATATCAAATGTAAACCTCGGTGCATCGACTCCTTTTATAGGAGGTTTAAAGCAGGGAAATGGGAAAGGAGAGGGATGCATGGAAATCTCTGCTGCCTTTAAAACAAATCGTTTCAGGGTTAATAAGTCAAGTGGTGTTTGCTTAATTTTAATGACGCACAAAATTTAATTTACATTAAATGATGGCACCTCTTTTACAAGCTTCATGCTGTAAATTAATTCATCATCTGTCTAGGGGTGATGCTAAAAAGACATGAATGAAGAATAAAAGGGAGAAGATTGTTTGATGTATTAGTTCAAGCTTGCTCTTTTTAGACATAAATAATTAAGTATAACGTGTGTTGGCATATAACGTAGTAGGATTAGATTTATATATGAAAATTGTCAAAAGGGGTAATACATATTTTTAATAAGTTAATTGGATATGTATTTGTTCTTATATTTTGACATTAAGTCTTAAATATTCATATTAAGACCAGTTATAAACAAGAAAAATCTTATGTTTGACTCAAATTGTTTATACAGTTTGATGATAAAGAATAACTTGTCATATACAAGAAACTGAAATTATTATATGATTTAAATTTGCATTTTTATTCCAGAAACTAGTACTCTTTTCCAATTCCTGATCTGATCCAAGTCTGATACAACTCCACGAACCAAATTAAATCATAGCTATTTCGTCGTTATCCATCCATTGCCAATATTAATGACCAATTTAAAAGCATTAAATGTTTTTTTTTCTCAAAACATCATTTTGGAACTTTACGCAATAATGCATGAAGCCCTTCAACCGATATTATGCTTATTTATAAACAAATACTTTTCAAATACATACCAAATGAATGTAAGACTCAAGCATTTTATGCATTGAAAAAAGTTAATAAGCATGTGCCAATCTACAGACGTAAAATTCACTAAATAAAAGCAAATAATGCATTTCTGAAACTTTTTACAATTGCATTAGACAGTTGTTAATTGTCATTGGAAGGTTTTCTGATATAAATTTTAATTAACGCATTCACTCAGAAAATTGTATTTTCTTTTTAAATGAAATTTTTGTTTTACATAAAGTATTGATAAACATGTCATAATGGTGACAAATAAAAGAATAAAATATATTTGAGAGGACGGTTGTACGTTTAAAATACAATAGCAATAATACACAAATTGATCCCCCTCCTTTGAAATTTAAAGACAGAACTAAATTCATGTTACTGTATTGCATGAGTATCATAATAATTGCAGAGTAAATACTGTACGAAGTTCACACACGATGGTGTAAAAATCACAAGCTAATGGTTCGTGTTGTGACTGGTCTGTCAAGCTTAATGAAAATGTTATATTTATAGGTTTATTCTACCAATGATGCTATAATGACCCCATTGTCTAGTTGGAAACGGTCTAGAAGACAAAATACCAGCTATAAAAGCTTATACAACAATGTTTTTAATTACTATCAAATTTTTAAACGTCAATAATATGTTAACATTGTTAGTGATTAAGGTTAGTTTTAAAATAGATTATGCGGATAGTGTGATTCAATTTGATATTGAATGTTTCAAACAAATATATATATCAAGCCATTTTATTCTTCTCGAAATATGGGGTAATCGCTACAGAGCAGAAGCGAGACCTTCTTGGCTTTTTACACCATAACCTTTTGTATTCCTAACACGTTCAACCTGCTGCAAGGGAAAAAGCTCATTTCAACCAAAACATGTTTTTCGGTGAGAAAAGCATTGAGTAGGCAATTATCAACACTTCCATAAAATTAGAAAAATACAAGTGTGCAAGTGTTTTCCTGTAAGCCTCTTGATATGTTTCGGTATGTCATAATAATTTTTTAAAGTTTTTTTTGTTCGGAATGTGTTATTATATAACTAAGAAAGCGGGCTTTATATTAAGTTATGTATACAGCATATTGAACAAATAACTTCATTTGACTGTTGGATAAGTTTATTACCAGTTCATATCCTTCACCATAGAGAAAATGGTTGTGGATGATTTTTATGTGAAATGATTATTGATGTAATTAAATGGAAAAGTTTTATATGAAAATTTCAATAATATCTTGCTTTAAATAAATAGAATTCAATCGTGTTTGATTTAAACATCATCATGCAAATGTTAAGCCTCCAAGCTATTCATAATTACATTTCCCAATACAAAATGTAATCGAACCGCAGGATAGAATGTTGTAACGTTGTCGTCAAATTACACAGACGCACTTTTGGGAATTTAACACGAATGATATTTGGTTAAAGATATGTAAAAAATAAAAGAAATTGTCTTAACTGTAAACGATGTAAAAAAGGATGTTTTTGAATAGATTCTGTCAATGTAATTTATACATTGTGTTTGTTCTTGAAGATAAATAATGATTGCAATTCATCAACTATACAATGTCACATTAAATCACATTAGAGTCAGTAGGTGACAAATTGATACATGCTTACAATTAAGGAACATGATTGAACTTAATAACATCAAGCATATCACTTCTTGAATGTGTCGCTACTATGTATACATTATTCATTGATAATAATGAACTACTATTCAATGGTTAGATACTTGGTGTTTTATTAAAACAAATCAGCTATAATTTCACTGTTAATGACAATGTTGAACAGTGTATTTTGCAAAATTGATATATTAGTTTTGCTGATTAACAAACTATTTTTAAAGCAATTCAGTCATAAAACAAATTGGTATTTTTTATACCAGCATGTACTTCTTATTAAAACAAATCAGCTATAATTTCACTGTTAATGACAATGTTGAACAGTGTATTTTGCAAAATGGATATATTAGTTTTGCTGATTAACAAAATATTTTTAAGGCATGTCAGTCGTAAAACAAATTGGTATTTTTTATACCAGCATGTACTTCTTATCATTCAATAGGGAACAAACCCTAGATCTTTTCAAGTGTTATGGGACGAAAGAGGGTCCTCATACGTAATAAAGAAACTCATTGACCCAAATAATATTTTCCTCAATGGATAGCTTTTGATTCATTGATGCAATTACGTTAAGGGTATAACGTACGTGCTGAAGGCCGACAAAAAAAATACAATACAAGCAATGTTATAAATAAGAGATTTTCTCACAGTGGTCTCAGACAATATTGCCAATATTATTAGTGTTGTGTTTGACATATCCTAGCCTATGGGACTGAAAACAGTGGATAAACCAAATATTACCAATATTTGTTTTGTCATATTTTGTACATGAATGATGTCAATCTTTCCCTTCATCTCTAAACATACGCACGGATTTGTATTGCACATATTCCCTTAGGACTTATAAAGCGTATAAAGGTTTATCAAAAGGGAATGTTTTCCCTGCTGCGGATTCACGCTATATGAATGCTACCAGCTGTGTCCTAAATTATATTTATAATTATAAAAAATCTTAATTATAAGAAAATGATATGTTTTTAAATTGATTTATAATAGACTGTTTTCTTATCTTATTCCTGAGACTATTTGCTATTTCTTAAGACAATTCACAGTGATGAGATTAGTTGCGCTATGTTATTATGATCCCAAAGCAGGTGCAATGACACGAAATGAACTAAACACATAAGTAACGTTATAAATATGAGAATATGCAGTAAAATAGATATAATATAGATATAAGAGTACATAGCAATAGATATAATTCTACTGAAATGCTAGAGGATGTCTTGATTACTTACAGACTAGCTAATATACCACATTGACATTTGATGTTGGTTGTTGGTAAAACTATCTTTCACATAATTTAATATTTTCAAATGATATTTTGCAAAAAAAAACTTAATAATTAAATGCCAAGATAAGATGCAAAGATTGTTTCATCATAGCACATATGATTATCAATATCTAACACTGGAATCAACGTGTAAATCAAGAATAAAATAAGAAAAATATCCACAAAAACATAAAAAGGATACACATGTATAATGACAAATAGTTTTCGGGTATTCAAATCAAGCGATGTTTGTTTATTTCCTTTATGACGCATTTGACACTCTTACCCGTCATTTGCCGCCTTGGGTGTTGCTAATGAACTTTGATTGCCTGATTGGTTTATGTCACTAAAACCAAAGGACAAAATGTCATGATAAAACAAGATTACAACTTGATGCATTACCAACTGAAAAAGGATATGTGCAACCAAATAACTAAATGAAGTTGAATATATATATTTTTTATTCTATTACATTGTATAAACACTGAAATTGGCTATATATTGAGGTGATTTAGATGGGTAAAATATGCTTAAAATAGATGATTAATTTTATATTTCATTAATGTTAACAGAAAACCCGAAAAGTCCGTGATACCTAACCATTAAGCAGGACTAATTTATAATATATTTAACATTATATTGTGCAATCTATCCGTTTTGATGAATATCCATTTTTCAATATAAGATTATTTTATATTACATACTAGCCCTTAAATGTTAACCGAAGCACTCAATCTCTAAAACTATCTATCTTAATATAATGAGAAAGAAAACGATTAATGATTATTAATGATGATTATATATGCTATAATTATAAAATATAAGTGTCAACAAATTACCGTTTATAAGGGTGCTGCCCATCAAGCAGATATAAAAATGATAATCTTTTAGGAAACGTTAGACTCTAAACTTTTCTCTTTTTCATCACACACTGCTAAACATGTTGTCAATTTAGGGGCATTTATTTATAATGGTCGAGCAGAAAACCTATTTCCTGGATGTTTTTCCCCGACATCTCTTGTATTCTTAACACGTTTGGAAAGATTGCTGCAAGGGAATAAAATAGTTTCGTCTGAAAGAAAAATAAAACAGATCGATGAAACAACAACTGTAGGGCTATTATCAAATGAGCCAAACGTCTCGCCCAGTAAGCTGGATAAAAATGCATTACAATTTGCCATTATACATAATTAAAAATAATTTCAAAAGCATATGATGTGTAGTGATTCAATGGCATCTATTAAATGGTTTTGAATCAACTAAATGAGTTGAATCGACGTTGTTCAGGCGCGGATTTAGAAGGGGGTGCACCCGGCTCTACCCCCGGTTCGCCCTATATGTAAGACAAAATAATAAAATTGCGCCCCCGGTTCAGTGTGATAATTTATACTGTTTGCGCCCCAGGTTCAATATTTTCTAGATCCGCGCCTGTTGTTTTCATTTCATGTGTTATTCTTTAATTCTATTAAAAGGTTACCGTTCTAAAAATTGGTCCAGTTTCGTCCACCTGCTAAATAATGTGTCCTTTTTATTAGGTGAACTATATACATTGAATACAGACAACTACCTTAAGCCAATTAATGTGTTTATATATCAGGAAAAATCTGGGCATGACAAATACTTATTCATAAAAAGGATTGATGTGAGCCTATAAATGTTTACTATTATTTTTCAAATGGGATATGTAAAGTTTTGAAATATGTTTTTTTCAACTCGATGTCTCAAAGATTTGCCAGTGCAACATTAAAAATGAATGATGCTAAATACTCAACTTCATATATGACGTCGAATCGCATATTTGTTCATGAGTTAAGACATATATGTGATATATGTTTTATTACATTCAGTTTATCACGCCAAAGACATTACTTGTAATGCAAGTTGAAATGTCAATGCAATTCAGGAAAACCAGTATAACGTTATATTAAATATATCATTGTTGTTTGTTTAGAAGAGTGAAATTATTATTTAATTTCCAATTTGGGTAGTTCGAATAAAATAGATATAGAGAAAAATTAAATATATGAATGCAATCAAATAAGCAACAAATAGATAACAACATATCTTACACAAAAACAGTTTTTCCTGAACATAGATAGAACAGAACCATATGTTAGGAAATAAATTATCAGTAACCTTGATTAACACCCATTTAAATTAGTGCAAAATAGAACAATATATTTAAACATTTTAGAACACCTTAAAATATATTTGACAACACACAATTTAATACGAATACTGCAAATTGATAATGTTATAAAACATAATTAGTTTAACAGCAATATATTTTGTGTTCCTTTGAAGGGATTATGAAAGGACCTTGGCTGTAATAAGGGACAAATCAACAGCCTGAAAGGCCGTTCCGGCGCTTATGTTAGAAAGGGAGACGTCATCATATCTATCAATCCCGGATGTGATTTCACAGTCAGATATCATTTAATCTTCGGCTGTGAAAAAGCTCACATTGGGAATAATGTCTTTTTTAAAGTAGGGCAATACCAAAGCTGTTTTCATCTGCCTGTTGACAACAATGTGGCAATAGGGATTTATTGAGGCAAGCCTCCGGTGCAAATAACTATAAACCAAAAAATATCACACTTTTAATTTCTGAACTAGTCAATTTATTTTGTTTAAGCATTATAACTTTTATCATAAACACATACTTATATTGTTTTTAATTGCATGAGATGTTTGGATACCTATGGTGAACTGATGTATAGAGCTATTTCACAAACCATTAGTTTAACAGTGCATTTATCACGTGTATCATCATTATTCTGTTTATATATAATATTCGCTCAATTTTATTTATTTAGATTCAAATTAGCTACTCATGCTGTTTAACCACATTATCAGTCATTCTAGGAACTATCACACAAAATAAACATCAATAACATAGCAAAATAATAATATCTGAACTTATTTGATTAAGTAATCCCATATATACGTTTAGTCTGATTCATTTCAAACACAATTTAATTTAGCATAGAGAATCGTTTAACTCACGGAAAGCTAGGAGTGAAAACCGTGCCCTCTTAAATTGTTTGTGCTTTATCAACGGTCAACCTTGCAGTAGTGCGCATTTTGCCTTAGTTGTGTTAGTGGTGTGGAATACACAAAACATTGTAGCATTATTATTACATAACACCAAGTCCATATCATATTCTTACGTTTTGACGAAACTTGAGAAATAAACTATGAACACAAATGGCATTTTTTGCATATGTATCCAAAGAATTGAGCACATTAAGTTAGTGTAAAACCAAATCAAACAATTGTTGTTGTTTGAACATATTATGCAATAAACAGAACCCATTTATTAAACGTTATAATGCAATAATATATACTACTGAGCGTGCTTAAAACAATATTTACTTAATGCATTGTCTGTTATATAAACATAAAGAGGGTTAGTTAGCCCCTTCAAAAATTATTCAGATTTGTGATAATACAACTTGTATTTGATATGATAAACGGTAAAGCATCGGTAGTGTTATAGTAAATAGTTCTGATAACGAAATGCTTAGAATGACAACAATTATGGCTCTGTCATGGCCCAAACAAACTGATATACTAGTGCATTGTGATATTGCAATTTGCACCATTCTGTTAAATCTTTTTAGCTGTACAAACTAATGAGTAAAATAATTCCAAATGCACTGTATTTCATTAATGAATTTATAATATTTGATTGAAGTGTTAACCCGAATCAATTATTCAGCATTTTATTCACTTTTTATAAAAAAAATATATTTTTGCAATTTATATTAAATGTAAATATTAATTTTTTCATGAAATCAAACTGAACAGTACAATAATATTATATATACCCAGGTCGATATTATTGGCTCATAATTAAGAATCCGGGTCAATAAGTCACCGGCCAAATGTGTCCGGCCATAAAGTCACAAACGACATGTTGTACAGACATGTAAGTATTCGGCCAAAGGTATTTGGCCAGATACTTTTTGGGCGGATACCCATAATTGTATTTGTATACTTTGCTTACAACACAATCAATTAGAATGTTTTGATCAGAAATTAAGACATTTTGGATTGTTGTTTAAACTTTTTTAAGTACAAATAGTTTATGTATATATGTGATGGTTTCAAAGTTTTAAAGTTGATGTTAGCAGTGCAAACATGTGGCTTGATAAAAATGTAGCATTGATCTCATTCTCGACTAGTTTTCTTTCAGTACATTAAGACTAATTGCATTTGATTGCGGCTAAGAAGTACAAGAGCTTTTTTATTTATCCTGTAAGTGTACATCGCTTACTGTCAAGAAAGCATGTAAAAATGCAATGCCTTATTAGCGTTAAGTGCAACTCGGATTCAGTTGTCCAGGTTCTCCTTGTTTATTGCAATTTATGATGTTCGTAAGTATCATCTGATGTAGTGCAATGTAATGAAAAGTAATCTGAATGGAAACACGTGTTGGATGAACGACAAGTGGCCCCTTATATTTACATAACATGCAATATATGAGTTAAAAAGCTTATATTATCCTTAATGATGTTTTATATAACATACTAAAGTTCAGTTTAGAATGTTATACTATCATTAAAAAGAACAGATGAGGTAGAAAGTGACATTTATTACAGCACATATGAGTACGTGGTTGGTATGTTTATAACACTTGTTCTTTTCTTCTTGCCGTATAAAGATAATGTGTATTTAAGAATTCAGATTTTCTTATATAACAAAATCTTGTTGAAAAAAGATTAACTTATTATAATGCGTTTTAATGCGTTCAGATTGATATAGTTTAAAAACAATAACCAGCTTTTGAAAACTATCTTTCAATCAAAAAATTTCTGTAATGTTTTACATGCAAAGTCCTAATCGAAAAAGTGGTTTGAAACCAGAAAAAAAAGAAATCATAATATAACAGTAAATTAGTCTTAGTCTTAGTCAACGGTTATGATTCACAAGGCAGATGATATATGTTTCAATCCATATCAATTTAGTTTTGTTTTATCTTTATAAACTGATAAAATTTGTTTCACAGCACAAATGTGACAAATTAATACATATGTTGTTTTCCAAAGATAAAATACACACATGACAGCATAAAATGACGACGTAACAATATATAAAGATAGAAAGTATATGTTACGATTTGCATATAATACGTATTACTGAATCTTGTTCAATAGGGCTAAAGAAAGGTTAATCATGTTTATTTATTATTTGGGTAATTTCTCAGGCTACCATGCATTTTTCATGAGTGATAAAAGACACCCATGGGAATCAATGATTGGAGCAAGACACTACATGCGGAGCGACAAGCACAATGCTTGATGGTGCCTCACAGATTTGCCTTCAAGGTTCATACGAAATGCAATAACTAGTTTTTATGGTTTATTTGTGAGTCCCGAGAGAGGGTCCCACTCTTCAAATTAAGGGGCGACTAAATGTCATCACCGGACTCAAATGAAAGGAGCCGGATACCAGATTTGTGTAATCCTTGACATATCATACATGTAAAAGGATGAATCTCATTACAAATGACCTTGACAACTATTGTATAACCAACGTTTTTCCATTATTTACTTGTTTTCTTTGGATTCACATGATAATATCTAATGTAAGTAACATTGATATAAACGAGTGATTTAGTCTGCACAAATTGCACAAATGACATGTGCTTACTAAATTATTAAATGATGTTTGATTTATTACTAGTGAGATAAAGGTTATTCATGAAACATTGGTATGTGTAATCTGGAAATCACTGTTGCATTTATGTGAGTCGCAATAAGTATAAACAGTGTAAACATACGCATCAAAAATTAAAAGTTCTATTTATCTGTATTATAGCAATATTGGAATAGTATACCATCTTGCTCACAAAATCATAGAGGACTGTAGCAATATTGGAATGGTATATCATCTTGCTCACAAAAAATAGAGAACTACCATAAAAGGCCTATTGATATACCAAAAGGTGTATAGTACATACTCACATGATAATACATAAGGATAGATAATTTGGTACAGTGTTATCATAAGCATATTACCCTTCAATCTTCCCTCTCTAAATAGTTTACATGTCTTAGCGCACCCAAGATCTATTTGCTTTTTACTAAAAAGGAAAATAAATGACGCCGCAGGGGTTTAATGATTAAAACAAGGCATTTCATGAAAAGGTACCGGAATGATGTGTGATTTGGGCAAAAACGAGGCGTGAGTGTAGTGTAATATGAAGCACTTTAAAGAAGTCTTTTTATGGGTCCCAAGACGGTGTTCCTACTCATCTTACTCAAATTAGGAGTGGTTTGATGTCATCACTACACCAAAATAATAAGGGACAAGAGGTACGGAAAACTGTAATTTTGACCTGAAATGATAACTGTGTATTTTGTTTTGAATTAGTGTAAACTTGTTCTGATAAATCTAATTTATAAGTATATTATGCACATATGTACACCTGATGCTTGTGCAATTACACGAATGATCAATAGTTTTAGATTAAAAAAAACATTAAAAATATCTACATCATACATAAAGCATTTTAACTATAACTCATAGTAAACTTGCAAAAATATTTTTAGATCACTCATTGCATGACTGAGTAAATGCAAATTTAAACATATATTTTCGTTTTAAATTAAGTTAGTTGATAAACATATATTTATGTTTTCAAGGTTATTTATTTTATTGATTTGTTTTACGTATTAGAATTAACAATTTCATAAACCGGTGGTGCTCAACACTTTAATGCCTTTGAATTCTGTTTTCCGATATATATGTATCACCACAGTGTGCCTAAACAATTGAATAACGATAAAATCTAATGTAGCAGAATTAATTTAACCACACTGCTGTTAATAACAATGAGACGATTTATCATTACTCCTACATTGTGATGAACAAGAACTTTTATGCGTTTGTACAGTTTCAAGTACCAGCTGAAAAAATATGAGGGTCTTATTTGAATCAGGTGCACCATGCATCAGTTCTTAAGGCTCATCTTTTCACTAATTGGAAATGATGCCAATGCAGTATAATGCAATATATGAAATTTTAACATCATATGATGGCAATCCATTTATATTTTGAATACCGACCAATAAAACCTATTTCATTAAAGTAATCTTCTGCAATCATAACTTTGATTATTTGATTGCTGTAAATTCAGTACAAAGTCTATTTCTGCATTTTTAGCTTTTGCACTTGTATCAGTGTGAAAAATACCTCATTGGGAAATAATGATTGGTGCAAGAAAGCGCACGAATATAGACATAGACATCATTTGATGGTACCCTTAGGGGAAACTGCAGGATTGAATGGACGTACGTGCTGTTTTGGCCTAGTTTTTTTGCCGGCAAGAAAAAACCCTATGATCACTGGGATACCAATTTCATGTACTTTTTATGTAGCATGTATCAAGAAATATACGGGATCGCGCGTTATTATGAATTTGATACAGTAAACATGTTGTATCATATTAATTTACATTTGATGATATCATTTCAAACAATGTTGGTGTTTGATGTGCTTTATAAAACATAACAACTCAACCACACTTTACATAAGATGCTTCCACATGTGATAAAAACCACACATTGGTCATTATTTTGTGAAGATATAACAATAAAGAAATGCCTGCCTTTTTAAGGTTTGTTAAATGACATTTATCATTCTTCCTATATGTGATATCACCGACTCGGTTCTCATAGATTAATGACATATTACTACATTGGGTAACTTAAAATGACAGCGAAAATTGCAATGAATAGCAAGGGTCCTGGGACATTTTTATTTGGTTGCTTTTTATGATAAGACCTAAGGATTTGTATTTACAATGCATTACGTAATGCTGCCATGATAAAAATATCATAAATCTGTTGATATATATAAAGATAAAACACTTTCTTTCTTAAACCTTTAAATATGGTTTTCTTTTTAAGAGATCCTTAATTACGGATCACAGTGCGTTTGTGCGTTTGTGCTTTTGTTCGGACAATATTTTATATCTGTGTTTAATTGAATGTTCTATTGAATGTACTACGTACTGTTTTACTCATGCAATGGATACAAACTGCATCAAAAGTGCCATTGTATAAATAAAGTAGAATGCCAATTTTGCATAAAGTGAATTAAACAATAAAAAATAACAAATAGTAAGCAGATGCTTGCTATAAATAAACCTAAATCATGCAACATCGAGGTGAAAAAGCATTTGTCAAACAATGTCCATTGTCAATTCATCGCCCACGAGTGGCGTCCTAATATAGAGTTAGTCAGTGCTCAAAGATCAAATATGTGCAAGTCTTGATGCTAGATTTGTAGATATTGTAATTTTGATGAACTTGAACTTGAAGGTTGTGCTATGTATTTTAATTACGGCGCACTATTTATATTTGTATTTTCAATATATATATGATTGAATTGGATTCTTTGAAATATAAATTATAATCTTTACCATAATAAGAACATATCAATTGCGTTTTAAGCACTAATAATCATGGAATAATTAAGATATATCGACTTTAATTTTGACTATTCATTATGTTTGCATATTATTTAAATTCAACTGAAGCTTCAGTTCAGGCTATATTTATTTCACATATATATTCGACAGGAAAACACTATTATTAATAGACACGTCAAAAAGGCCTTATTATGATTGCGCTCTAATGGAACAGGCTCTAACAGAAACATGCAGGTGAAAATATAGAATCTGCATTTCGATTAATGTTTAATACAATTGTCATGAGGATTCTACATATATCACATTAACCAATTTGTAATCATGCGCCGTCGCATTACAGTTATATCAGAGTTGCTGTTTTTCTTAATCATTGACGCATTTATGTCTAAATATCTTGATTTAAATATTTTATGATAAGGATGTGAACTGATATGATGATATGATGATATGATCTCATTCCAAAATCATGTTCATATATGTATATAGTTTGATTATAAATAATATGCATACATCACATGTATTCTTATTACATTCAAAACGCAAGATTTCCTCATCAAATGCCTTATATTTTGCTGTACAATAACAGGCAAAACGGTAAAGCAAATTTCATTCAATAGCATTGCATGTCGATGATATATGTACATTGACACCAGCAATTAAACCCTGCATATTTTATTGCATTAAATATCTTTGCTTAATTATACGCAATAAATGACTTCATTTTGTATATTTCAGCGTACTTGCAAAACATGTTCAACTTCATAGACTAAATATATACCAAAATATTAACTTGAAAACGCATCGACCATTGTCATACAATTAAAACATGCTTCCATGTTTTCGGATTCGCTGTTTTATAAACTATTCAATAGTAACAACATGAGCAATATAACACTCAGTGTTAAGTTGACTAAAACATCGACAAAAAGTAGACCATCCCTGATGCGGGGTAATTTGACCTAGCAGATTACATGACTATCAGTGATAACAGGTTATGAATGACGTTAGGGGTTTAAACATGATGTAATGAATACTTATTCTTGTATCATTTTGCTCAGTTTCGGTTGATTTTAAATAGCAAAACAGTGGCTAAATTTACCCAACTGCGTTGTTTTTAAGCATCATGCAAGTATCAACCCATTATGTATTTCCATTATCATAGGAATTGAGCTCTTACTTACTGCTTAAATGGCACTACTACATGAAATGAGAAGCCACAAAATTGGTTCATGTTATTCAAAATTTTGTATGGGCAAACAGGTATAATATGAATGCTTGATAAAATAATACTATGAACAATTCCATGACAATTTATGGAAAAAAATCTAGATGTATGTATTTGTTGTAGCATCCATTCATTTATTTTGCACAGATATATTCTGTATCTAAAATCAACATGCATTTGTGCAAATATGTTACTAAGCAGATTCATCTTTCCCTTTAAAACAACATGAAATAACTTTCGTTTGTGAGAAAAGTAGACCAATGATTAGTATGTTAGCATTGAATGTTTTTTTTAAATTAATGTGCACAATGCGATAATGATTAGAAAAGGCTAATTAAGTAGTTGGAGTGTTAGTGTGATTGAAAAAAAATGATATAAAAAGTGATATAATTCATGAATGTTTCGTATATTTCTGTTCATTATGATGATGTGTTAACATTATTAAAAAATCATTCAAAATGTGTATAGATTGTGAAGATTGAGAATTTATAAATGATTTCTAACATGATATGTTACTCTAGTAATCCTCATCACAAAATTGACATGACCTTATCTCTAGTATTTGCCTCAAGGCTGATAACAGTAAATGCACACTCCGTCATATTATTCCATCAGTATATAAAGTTTATAATAACACAACCCTCCAGGGATCGTGTTATTTCTATCTTTCTTTCGTTCAAATAAAAAGTGGCTAGTGTGAATATGTAACCTGAATGGTTGTATGGATCATCCAACACGAGTAAACACCGGTTATACTGTATTGTTATTACATACCTATAAGTTGCAGTTTGACACGGGATGGGTTATAAATAACTTATAATTAGGTTTACCTTTTAGTTGTTGTCATATGAAAGGCTGCATGATGGTTAAGATCTATCAAAAACATTACTCCTACGATCTCAATGTGCATTTTTGATTTTAAAACGCTTAGTTTGTTCAGCAAAATTAAAAACGTATTTTATCTGATACATATTTGAAAAGCATTGAACTTTTGTAACATTTATAATGGTTTTAATACGAAATTAGTTTCAGTATGTAATTAATCCATTACATAAATTCTAAAAGTAATAATAATTGCGCTGTTGGTATTTCAATGGGAAAGTTGATTTTCTTGAAAATGAAGTGTAGCAGAATAAAAATGTAATTAGTTTAACAATAAGATAACATTAATAAGTCTTCCTTGAATAACTTCCTTGAATGACGATCAGTTGTGCCATGTCTTGTTTGTGATTAACATATAACATTGTGATTGACATGTGCTGATTGAATTATTGAAATATGATATACTGTAACTATAACCAGTTTTTCATCGGGACCTACGACAAAATACATCATTTTATTATTGCAATCAGTACGTGGTTGAACATACCACCGATATTAGAGGGGCAATTCATTTGTTTACAGTTAATTGACACATGTTAACAGATATACTCTTTTATTCACTTTGCATATTGTAGCCTTAATATAAGATCTGGATCTGATATAAAGCATCTGTTTTTCCCAAAATTTTATGATGGTTTTATTTACAAGACACGACACCTGCTTTAAATAACTTACCTATTTACTCTAGTTAAAAACAATGCAACCTATTTCTAATACAAATAAGCACATGTGGGCAGCATGTTGAACAACTTATTATTTCCAATTGAACACCAATATTGTCATTGAATGAAGACCATCTACACAGGTGGCCGAAATAGCTCAGTTGGGAGAGCGTTAGACTGAAGATCTAAAGGTCCCTGGTTCAATCCCGGGTTTCGGCACATTTTGCTTCTATTCTCTTTACCATTTAACCGATTGAAATGTTGTTATTTACGTGAACATAAAATAGAGTGTATATTATGTAAATGTAACAACATTGGAAAATGACCAATTGAACAGGAGTATTCCTTGTATATAAACATGAAACAGTTCAACCGCCGAAATAGCTCAGTTGGGAGAGCAGTAGACTGAAGATCTAAAGGTCCCTATTTCAATCCCGGGTTTCGTCACTTTTTGTTCCAATCATCCTCATTTTTATATTTTTACTGACTGTAAGCATGCGAAACTCCATTAATAAACATAGCCATTTGATTCGTTTAATATGCTTGATTAATTTACACACAATTAGATCTTCATTTAAATTGATTTGACATGATAATAAAGATAAACATTATTAACGCCCTTAAGAATAAACAACAATAACGATGTTCGAGCGAGTTTCAAACTCACGACCTTTTACGTGTTAGGCGGATGTGATCACCACTACACCACCGGACCTTTCTTGTTTGGCAATAATTCTAAAATAGCGAAACCTAATAAAATGGGTGTTTCCATTATTTAAAACACGTATACTCCTTAAATAATATAACAAATTTACAGGTAATGTAAAAAAATATAAAAATAATAGTTGAGCTAAATGTTAATTTCGAAGATCATGATTGATAAAAATGTTCACTTATTTGATTAAAAGCCATGATTAGATTATACTTTAATCTATACAGGGTAATAATTGTATTAATTTAGTATTCCTTTCAGCATGTGCATACACTTATAAACTCCTTTAGTATATAAATAAACGCACGTATACACTTATAAACTCCTTTAGTATATAATTCAACGCCAAAATACACATTGACTATATATATTACATAGTTTTATGTTTTATTTAATATCTTAGTTTAAAAAGAGATTTGTGAAAGGATGTTCTATCATTCAGCAACCACTAGATGAGCTTTACAAGTTGACCTAGCAAGTGGGGTCGAACTAGAAACGGAACTATAGACTTTTCATAATATTGGTTTTGATTATATGTAAACCTAGGTTCTTAAACACTTATATAGCCACATGTTTTCGTATTATAAACACAAACAAGTGATAGCATGTGTTCACATTTTTTGAATAGTACATTCATTTTACACACTTTAATCGACTGAAAGCAATAAATTCTAAATAAATAAATTGCGATGATTAAATAACGATAAAACTAATATAAAGTTACAATTTCGTCAAAAGTACAATAATTTGCAAAAAAGATTTCAGTAGGAAAACAACATTTCATGTTCAAACATTTCATGTTCAAATATGAAAGTAACGGAGAATACATCTATTAGGAAATAATGATTTCCGCAACACACTGCATAAAAATAGAGAGTGACAATGGGTGATGGTACCATTGAAGGTCTGCGGGAATCTTACCAAATGTAATAAGGTGCTTTCGCTGCCTGCTTTGTGGGACCCCTGAGATTGATCTTACTCCAAAAATTAAGAGCGACTTAATGTCATCGCTTGGGCCTTGTAAAAATAGGATACCAGATATGTGCGATTCAAGTATGAGGGCGGGTACATTGAAAACGTCCATAAGGGATATTATGGGATCACAGCTTACCCTGCCGCTTCATTCGCAGTACATGATAGCAATATAAATATAAATATAAAGCATAGTAAATATAGAGAATTCTAAGTCAGTATAAACATCCATTGATAGTGCATATAGAAAAAAGGCTAAACTTATATTTGTAGTTTGATATAAACTATGCAATATATGTGTATCTAGATTGCGAGGAGTCAATTCATAGTTGATTATATTTTGCTTTAGAATGTACAAGAATAACAAAAATATAATATTTTTCATGCTCAATTCATTAAGAGAATTATTATTTCAATTACCTAAAATATTTCTTCTACCCTCTAAGCTCTAAGCTCGTAAAATCAACCAAATGCAGTACTTCTTAGCTTAAACATATATAATAATACAAATGTATAGGATATGCCCAAAACCGATATCCGGTGATTAATTGGTGGCTTTTTAAAATTGCAATGGTATTTCATTGATGGGCAATTATAAAGATTGGTCGATAATGGTGAGAATGGGCTAAAAATGATTTGTGATATTCCTTATTGCAATAGAATAACATTTGTTTTAAAGCATCTATAAGCCAATTGTTATTGATATTGATAACGATAACATATAGTGATAGCTTTAACCTGGTATTAACTCACCAGCTATCAATTGAAACTCTTATCATGTTTAAATAATCATAATTAATTGACTATTTTTCAAAGAGTGATTGCTCCCTCAATGAAAAACAACATGCTTATAATTGGTATACGTTAGATACTAAAGAGTCGTGAAGATGCCTAGTAATATATCCACATACGTTAGTTAAGGCAGCAGGCCGATACTTGAGGTCAAATGTTTGTGTTATTACGTTAATCTCCTTCATCGTTCAAAAATGTAGAGAAAGCACACTGTGTATGAATATCAATGCCAGTGTCAAGGAAACACGAGTTTTTTATGCATTCGTATACTGGCTCTAAACAATTATTAAACTTTTCTTTTAAGTTTAAGAGGATTTTCCTTTAAGAAGCACGGATTTACTCGCCCATAACACCATAACCTATGTTTTTTTCAAATAGTGGTTTCGATTTTATTTATGCAAAATATCTTAGCACGATTAGTCTAGAGGCAAAATATTAGCATAGACAAAGCATTAAGATATCGCATGATCAAAAAACTAAATTGCTTATTTTGATTATTGTATTATCAGTTCTTAATTCTTTAGTAAAATATAACCTAAGATATAATAGGATCATATTTTTTATCACCATTATTGACAGATTGAACTATTACAATTAGCAAACAGGATGCCTCCCTTCTTATATTTTGCACGCTAAATTACATTTTATCACCTGCCAATATGAAAAAGACGAGGCAATTAGAATCAATTGATACATAGCCTGAAAGCATGATCTAAGACGCTTTTTTCATCAATATTGTAGTGTGCCATTTTCAATTGAAACAATTAAATAAAGGCAATTTTCTAATTCAAAATAGTTCAATTTATAATGGATGGTATCACAGTGTTTAATATTTTTTATCAGTTTATTATCTATTATATACCATTATCGGTATGACTATGACAATGTACAAAGCCTACTGTTTACATGTGTACATGGGTGAAATATGTGCATTAATATACGGGATGAGACTGATATTTAAACAGTTTTCAGTCAAACAATTCCATTTATAATTGAATAAAATGTGTAATCTTAATAGTTTCACCTTTTCAGTTATAAACGTCCTCGTAATCAAATAAGCTTTGTAATTATTCAATATGAAAAAAAGAGATTCAAATGACAAGGGCCTTAATTAGTCTGCCTATAGCAGGACCTGAAAATGATATATGTATATATATATAGCCTTTATTGTCGGACCAGCACAACCAGGCAGCGTCTAATATTGCACAAAAATTGAAACACTTTAACCATTCATATCAATGACTACGGAACTAAGGGATTTTGATTACGACAAAATATTGTAATTTGAGCATCAGACGCATCCGACCCGGCAATTATTGCGATATTTGTTCTTGACCGATAAATGATCCGTTGCTTTTGAGCACTCATTGATGTTTAATAAACAAACAAAGCTGCGAGCTATTCAATGTAAGCTTGAGCCAAATAATGCAAAATGTTATTTTACACCTTATGTTCTTATGTTGTAATTGTATGTGTGCCGTTTCATATTATTGTGTAGCTTCATAGATTCCTGAATGAATTCCATTTTAGATATTAAAATCTTAAAACTAAAGAAATTAATAAGACAAAACTTAATTCTAGCACTTTAGAATTGCTAACCAAGCAAAGGCAAAAAGCCAAAGCACTCTATCACTAAACAACAGTAACGAAATAATGCAATTCTTTAACTACTGTATTATACTTTTGTTTAGGCATACGTGACTTCTGAATTTATGTTAATATATTGTTATGAAATTCTCAACTATAACAGGAATAAGTCTAGACCAGGATCCTTATTTTTATTATCATGATAATAATTACAATTTAAAATTGAACAATGGCAACATAATTGTCAGTCTTTAATTTGTGATATATATTTATTATAATGTTTGGAGGTGAACTCAATCTTAAATACATTAAGCTCTTTCTAAAAGCATCACCGTTCTAAAATATCTTAAAGGCACAAATGATAAGCGGAAATGTCATGCATGATATATTTTTTATGTGCAACTATTGTTATTTCATGTATAAACAGTATGCTGTCATCAATAAAGATGGCCACATAACATATTTATCTCAACTCAACAGAATAGAAACACATATTTGAAAAATGCCATAGTTATCCGTTGCACTGAGCTACCTTCTTATTAAAGAAGGGACAAAATTGAAGAGGAATTATGGTTTGCCAAACACTAATTTAGGCAGCCCCATAAAAATCCATAGCCTTGCTGTCATAAACAAGAACGTGATTTGCATCTCCAATGTGTCGTAATATCGGAAGAAGTTGGTATTCAATTATTTCGAGCAATACTATCTATAGTTGTCCCTTCATACAATATTTGAGTGTGTGTTGCTAAGTTTACGATAACACATGAACAACTTCAGCTATAATTATTGACCGACGCACTATCAATGTTTTCCTTACAAGTTCTTATGTTAAATATTCCGATTACATTAGCATTTTGGTGAGTAACATTAATTTTCACTGGAACTAGAACATTTGTAAACATTTGTAAAATGAAAAACTTGGATGATAATATAGTACATTGTATACTATGACACAATGACATTTACACATGTACATTTAATTTGCCATTTGATATTGAAATATCGGCAATACTCAAATGCATGTTGTAATTACATGTTCACTAATTCTAAACCATATCTTTTTTTAAAAAGTTGTCAAAACATTTATAAACGGCGTTTGTATTGATTGTGATAAATTCTATCATTTTTGAGTAGCCGTTATCCGAAAAATGTAAATTTCCGTTCTTAATTTTGTTTATCTACACGATTGATTCTTGCTACAACAAGGCAAATTAAAGGTATTTATCTTATCTAGGATGTCAAACAGGAGCACAGCCCTTGATTGCTAGAAAATTGAAGGCATCTTTCACAATTACTATGTCTTTGGGCATGGGTTGAAATAAATTAAATATATATGATCTCGTTAAATCTCTTCCGGTTCATGTTGGCTACAAAATAATGTGTGTTTGTTAGATCTTTAGTACATGTCTATTCCACTAATAAACACCCACGGTCCTTTGACACTACATCCTGTACTCATTTTTATGTGAAGACTTTAACATAGTTTTATTAATGCTATTGAAACATTATAGCTTAATCGAAATATTAATATACACTAATGTAGATACAAAATATGTTTAATGCAATAGGTAAACATGATTTTCGTTTACTCCAATCGATACATTCAAAAAGCTCATCATTTACACGTAAAGAAATGCTAAGATTTCTAGCATAAAAATTAAATTTTCTTAAATTTGTATTTATTCATGTGACGTGAAACATTGACGCCGGGATTAATTAGGTAGTCACATCCTTGAGATGGTAAAAGATGCCATTTCTATGCTACAAAGTGTGGTAATATTATTCCTGATTTAAACCTTTTCTATTATATATCAATAAGTTACATCCTTGCGGTGGCCTTTAATAATCACATTCCATATGGCACCGCCAATGTCAATTTGTAAATCGATTTTTTTTCGCAATTAAACAACATAACATGTGATGGGTGTGTCCCTTCTTTGTTAGTGCTTGTCTCATTCTAATACGATTTTTCAGTTATATATAATCAGTTATATATTTACAATAATTGATAATTGACAAATACTAAATGCAGTCGTAATTGAGTCTTTAATAATGACTTTACAGTTGTTATTCTTTCCGGCCAGTTAAAGTAGTGACTTGCTTAGCATAGATAAATAGGTTAAAAGTGCATTCATACTATCGAATTTAGGATGTTTCCATCAAGGTTAGGTTTAAACATATATGGTAATCAATAAAATTGCCTTGCTCTGTTATAAACTATCTTTGCACTGATTTGACATTTACGAAATATTTGTTCTCAAATTATCAAAGAATTTAAATAAAAAATATCCAGGCATTTCATTTAAATCAAATGTTTAGTGCATCTTATTTTTATCTGCTAGACATATACATATGTGTAGTAGTCACGCAACTTAACAGAAATTCATTTGGACCTCTTTCAATAGGAAAACAAGTATTGTAGCGGTGATAGCTATTGATCAAGTAATTGCGACACTAAAAACCAAACCATGGTTCTATACTTTTTGTTAAGCAATGCTTGTGATCATATAATAACTGGTGAGATTTTGCTTTTCATTGTTGTTGAATAATGAATATAAAAGGTAATTGTCCCTCTAAATTACGTAATAGTTTCAGTCAATATAAACCTAATCATCCATATCCTGGACCTATATACTTCTTTTGGATTTTTAACTTCAATATAGGAAATAATAGAGTCATTAAAGCAATATAGTTGGATGTTGATTTTATGTAAAGCCGTTATTCTGACAACTATATAAGTGTTTGATTTTGGTTGAACATATTGCACTCATTATAGCAATTAGACAAGTTTTTGTAATGTTTAAATAGTGCAGATTTTTTTCCGCTAACTGAACCAGTATCGTATTCTCAGTATCGTATTTCATTCGTTATTTCCATGTGTGTTTCCAAACTATGACTTTTTAACTTGCTGAACACATGTTTTTACGCATATTTATATTTTTTATTTACATATGGTTTATTTCAGAACCTTCTCATGTCGACTATTCTTTAGCAAATCAACCAAATAGAGCTCAATCTACAGCTCCTTTGTCGTAGACTTTAACTTTTGTCTTTGAACAAGTGAGCTTAATTTATTGTTCTGCAAACAGAGCTAAAGATATTTTTAAAAATAAACATAATAGCTTGAGTGATTACATAATAATAGCTTGAGCGCAATGTAGTAGACAGTGTGATTTGATATGTATAATTAAAGACAATTGGTTTTAATGTCATCGGATGTTTGAATATGAATTTAGACTCAATAGTTTACTAATAATGTGCAAAGTACTATATTCATTCGTAATAACAAAGTTTTTTAAGTTTATGAAGGTTTTCCTTTAGGTAGCACGGATTCACCCGCCCTTTTTATCGTAATTTTAGTTTTTCACAATGTGCTTTTGATTTAATAAATGCAAACCATGTGAGGATGATTTTTCTAGAGGCAGAATATTGGCTATCATCAAAAAAAAACATCACCGCATGGTTAAAAACCTAAATTGCTTATTTTGATATTTTCATTATCAGTTCTTAATTCCTAAATCAAATAAAGATTAAATAGAATAGTTTTTAACACAACCATTGACAGATTGTAATATATCAATTAACAAACAGGATGCCTTGCCTCTTATATTAACACGCTAAATTGCATTTTATCACTTGACAATATGAAAAAGACGTGGTAATTAGAGTCAATTGATACATAAGCTGAAAACAGTATCCGAGACATTTTTGCATCAATATAGTAATGTGCCATTTTTAAATTGAAACCATAAAATAAAGACAATTTTATAAAACATCACAGTTTATTCATAAGACATTGTATCATAGTGTTTACTGCTTTTATCAGTGATTCATCTATTATATTTCATTATAGGTATGACTATGACAATGTACAAAGTCTGCGTTTTATGGACATCTGTAAAATATGTAAATAAAATATGGGATGAGACTAACATTTACACAATTTTCAGTCAAACAAATCAATTCATAATTGAATAAAATGTGTTCTTAAATGTATGATCTTAATAGTTTCACATTTTCAGTTATAAACGTATTAAAATAAGCTTTGCAATCATTCAATATGGAAAATCGAGGCTTTTAAATGCCAAGGGCTTAATTACTCTGCCTATAGCAGGGCCTGAAATTGATATATGTATATATATATAGCCTTTATTGTCGAACCAGGACAATAATGCAGCATCGTATATTGCACAAAAAATCAAAGAACTTAACAATTTAGATCAATGACTACGGAACTAAGGGATCAACTATTACAAAATATTGTAATTTGAGCAGCTACCGCATCCGACCCGGCAATTATTGCGGTTTTGTTCTTGACCGATTAATGATCCGTTGCTTTTGAGCACTCATTGATGTTTTGATAAACAAACTAGGCTGCGAGCAATTCATTGTACGTTTAAACCAACTAATTCCGAATGTTATTTTACACCTTATGTTCTTATGCTGTAATTGTATGTGTGCCGTCTTTTATTTTCGTGTAGCTTCATAGATTCCTGTATGAAATTTATGTATATTGTTTTACTCTATCGTATTTTAAAGTAATAGAATCAAACATTCAATTTGATGCTTAAAAGATGTTATGGAGATTAACAGTTAAACCTGTTTTCAAACAATCATTTCATGTCACTGTTTCATAATCAAAAACTCAGAAGTAACTAAATTGTGGTTTACAATAAGATATAATGATAAGAACATTTAAAATGTTATGCGCAACGTTATTCCCTAGAACATTTAACTGAAAACCGAAATCATAACCGGTTGCCATATTAGGTGACAATTAGGGTCACTTACATAGCTACCCCACTAGCCAACATGCACCAATTCCAGAGTGAAGAATGTTTAATACATTTAATGAATTATAAATTGTTGTATAAATCATTCGTTGAAATTGAATTTCATTTAGCCAAATAACGATATCTGTGCTTATATTCAAACTCCGAAATTGATTTATATTTTAACTTAAGTTTATGTTATTTTAACCCGTTTTCAAAGACCTATATTATTTAGTTATGAAACATGTAGGAATGGTATATTTTCTAAAGTTAAGAACATAAGTAGTTTACAATATCTCATCCAGTTGCTAGTGTGAAATCCTTTAAAGCGCGTGATTTTAGTTTAATATGTTTCATACAGAATATATAACAACGCGTATTTTAATAATGCAATTCTTTAACAAGTATATCAGACTTTTTGTTTGAGTATACATGCATGCTAAATTTATGTTAATATATTGTTATGGAATTCTCAAAAATAACAGGAATAAGACTAGACTAGGATCGTCATTTTTATCATCACGATAATATCTACAATTTCAAATAGAACAATGGCAAAATAATATCAGTCTTTAATTTGTGTTTTATATTTATTATAATGTTTAGTGGTGAGCTCAATCTAAAAACACATTAAGCTCTTTTAAAAGTATCACCGTTCTAAAATATCATAAAGGGTTCAAATGAGAAATGATAAGCGGATATGTCATGCTTGATATATTTTGGTATTTATTTGCTTATGAGCAACTATTAATATTTCATGTATAAACAGTATGATGTAATCAATAAAGATGGCCACTTAAAATATTTATCTAAACAAAAATAGAAACACATATTTGAACAAATGCCAATAGAAATCCGTTGCACTGAGCTACCTTCTTATTGAGGAATGGACAAAATTAAGGAGAAATTATGGCTGGTGTCACACACTAATTCAGGCAGCACCATTAAAATCCATATCCTTGCTGTCATAAACAAGAACGTACGTGATTCACATCTCCAATATGTCGTAATACCGGAGAAGTTGGTATTCAATTATCTCCAGCGATACTATCTATAGTTGTCCCTTCATACAATCTTTGAGGGTTTGTGCTTAAGTTTACGATAACCCATGAACAATTTCAGCTATAATTATTGACTGACGCACTATCAATGTTTTCTATACAAGCTGTTATGTTACATATTCCAATTAGATTAGCATTTTTGCGAGTAAAAATAATTTTCACTGGAACTAGAATAAATCAATTTTTGGCTTATGAAAAACTTGGATGATAATATAGCATATTGTATACTATGACACAATGAGACCAATGCATTTAATTCTCTGGTCCTAATCACGCTTTTCATTCATATATAGTAAATATATCGACCTTACTCAAATGCATGCCCTAAATACATTTTTACTAATTCTAAACCATCTCTTTTTTAAACAGTTGCCTAAAACATTATGATCAGCATTTGTATTGATTGTAGTAAATTGTATCATTTTTGAGTAGCAGTTATTCGAAAAATGTCAATTGTCGTTGCCTTCTTAATTGTGTTTATCTAAACGATTGGTTCCTGCTACAGCAAGGTAAATTAAAGGGATTTATCTTATTTAGAATGTCAAACAGGAGCACAGCCCTTGATTGCTAGAAAATTGAAGGCATCTTTCACATTTACTATGTCTTTAGGCATGGGTTAAAATAAATCCAATAGATATGATCTCGTTAAACCTCTTCCGGTTCATGTTGGCAACAAACTAACGTGTGTTTATTAGATCTTCAGTACATGTCCTTCCCACTAATAAACACCCACAGTCCTTTGGCGCTACATCTTGTACTCATTTTCATGTGAAGACTTTTACAGAGTTTTATCAATGCTATTGAAACATTATAGCTTAACCGAAAGTCACTAATGTAGAATAAGAAAATAATGCAAAAGGTAAACATGTTTCTATGTTAATCCAATCGATACATATAAATAGCTTATTATTCATACGTAAAGAAATGAAAGATGTCTAGCTTAAAACGACATTGTCTTAAATTTGTAATTATTCATGTGACCTGACACTTTTTGTCGGGATTAACTAGGTAGGCAAATCCTTTAGATCGGTAAAAGATGCCATTTCTGTGCTAACAAATTTGGTCATATTATTTCTTGTTTATACCTTCTCTAGTATATGATAACCTTTGGCGATGACCTTTAATAATCACAGAATATATGAAACCGCAAATGATTTTCTTTCGCAATTAAACATCATAACATGTGATGGGTGTTTCCCTTTAGAAAGTGCATTGTGATTTATTTTATTTATTTTGCTTGTCTCATTCTGATACGATTTTAATTATCAATCATCAATCTATAGTTACCTATAAATTGCATATTGTCTAGTGAAATGTCCAACTATCACATATTGCATTACAATTGTCTACCATTGATGTCAAAATGATCATTCTGATTATTATGTTACAAATGGATAGAACGAATAAAATATAATTTAGAACTTGCTTTAAACATATACAAAAAATGCATATCTTACCGGTACTACTATTGTGTAAACAAACAAAACAATATTTTATGTCACCTGTAAATTTATATCTCACAGATAAATTGTTTATTTACACTGTTACATTTGTGTTACCAAGGTTCATTTGTTAATGCCAATAAACTAACAATCATTTATATATTTACAATAATTGATAATTGACAAATACTAACTGCTGTCTTAATTTAGTCTTCAAAAATAGCTTAGCAGTTGTTATTCATTCAGTCAGTTAAAGTGGGGACTTGCTTAGCATAGATAGATCAGTTAAAAGTGCATTTATACAATCGAATATAGGATGCGAACATCAAGGTTAGGTTTAAACATATATGATAAAAAATAAATTTCATTGCTCTGTGATAAACTTGTACTGATTTGTACTGACATTTACGGATTATTTCGTTTTCCAATACGCATTCTCAAACATATTTTTTAAAGCCATATCCAGGCAATTTATTGAAATGAAACGGTTTATCTTATTTATATATGCCAGCCACAAACGAATGTTCAATAATCACGCAACTAAATAAAAATTCATTTGGGCCCCCACTTGCAACAGGAAAACAAGTATTGTAGTCTGAGTGATGATAGCGATTGATCAAGAAATTGCGACACTAACAACTAAACCGTGGTTCTATTCTTTTTATTAAGTGATGCTTTTGATCAGGTAATCACTGGTTAGGTTTTGCTCTTCTTTGTTGTTAAATAATGAATATAAAAGGGAATTGTCCCTCTAAATTACGTAATGGTTCCGTCAATATAAGCCTAATCATCCATATCCTGGACCTATATAGTTCTCCTGTGCTTTTGAACTACAATAAGGAACAATAGAGTCATTCAAGCAATATACTGGGATGTTGAGTTTATGTAAAGCCGTTATTTTTACAACTATATAAATGTTTGATTCTGGTTGAACATATCGCAGTCATTATTGAAATAAGACAAGCTTTTAAAATGTTTGAAGTAGGGTAGCTTTTCAGCTCACTGAGCCAGTATCGCATTTGACTCGTTATTCCCGTGTGTGTTTCCAAACTATGATTTTTTAACTTGTTGAACATATGTTTCTTTACTTATATTTATATTTTTATTTGCATATGATTTCTTTTAGAAACTTCTCATGTTGCCTATTCTTTAGCAAATCAACTAAATAGAACTGAATCTGCAGTTCCGTTGCCGTAGACTTTCAATTGGTCTTTGAACAAGAAAGCGAAATGTATTGTTCTGTAAATAGAGCTAAATATTACTTTAAAAACAAACATAATAATGGCTTGAGTGATTTAGTAGACAGTGTGATTTGATATGTATAATTAGAGACATAAATGCGTATATGCTATCTTAAACCGTCAAAAAGCGAATTAAATCATAATTCAAATTATATTTATCATCATTTAGTATTATGGAATCATGGAATTTGTCCCATCAAAGCTTAATTTTTATGTCTGTGGATGTTTGAAAACAAATTAAGATTAAATAAACAAGGGTTACCTAATGATATGTAAAATACAGTATTCATGCGTAATGATATGTACGAAAGGGTCAGATAGGTAATGGAGAAACACTATTATCCAACATACTGACTAAATGATTTCATCTAATTTATATATTTTGAAGTTCAAATCATCAGAATAAATAAACGCAGACACTACTTTATAGCTTAATCTCACCTTTTATTAATTGATGAAATATCTTTGGATTTTCCAAGCAAATTTTCTTCGAATAAAATGTGTCATGCATATGCCATTTAAAACGGCGCCAAAGCTTATTCTGGTTCATCACGACCGTCGCTATTTAATCATATGATTCCCATGCCATTTCTTGCATGCAAGGAAAAAGGACTAATCATTGATCAAACCAAAAGCTGGGAATCTCTCTTTTAACAAATAGGGCTTTTAATGTCTTTTGTCTAGCTCATTGCACAATACCATTCTGTAATATTGCTTAAATATAGATAAAACTATACTCTTGAATTAATACGACCTATTTTAGGTTCATACTAATTTATCTTAATAATTATTGAGGAAGTATTTTGCAAATTGTAAATGATATTACCTTGTGAGGTGTTGTTTGGTCCTTAAAGTAATCAGTTACCAGTTTTGCTCGGTTCACTGTATCAAATACATCAAAACCGTGTGTAGCAAAAATCAGATCGATTGATTTTTCATGTGATTGAAATTGTAAAAAACTAAGCTGTAACACATAACATGCTTATCTATAGTAACATAGCGACAACAGTAAACAACAAATGTTATTTTTCCCGAAATGCCACCCAAACATATACTGAACCAAGCATTACTGCTTTGCTAATTTGCTGTTAGTGGGCACGCATATCGCCTTGGCGAATCAGTAGGATTTTTTTTCTAGTGAGCCAAATATTATCTGGGTACAGTTCCAAATTACTAGAAAATTGAGCACATCTTTCACACTTCCGTAATATCTCCTGAGCACGACTGAATCAATAATTACGATCATAGTAAACCCTCTTCCGGTTCATTTTGGGTGAAACAAGTATAAGTTGGATTTAGTTAATTCGGAAAAAAAGTGTTCTTGAAGAACATGAGCACAAATAATAGTAGTAATAACATCAATAATATCAGTCTTCTTGATTGCTTCCTTAAGATGTGTATTTTGGAAAAGCGAAATATCTAAATTAATATTTTCATATTATATTTAAGTTTGTACTGATTTCCTATAAAACATAAGGGAAAGTACAAATAAAACCATTTTTTTTTCACATATTAAACCCATCTTTTTACGATCGTGTATTTTTCTGTGACACTATACATTCTCTTCAGATTTTACAGTAAACTACTAGCCTCTGTTGATTATCAACCATTGTTACATTTTTATCAACATTTCTCAGCAATTTGCTTTAAACTTAAGGAAAGATACTAAAAAGGCCTAATTACTAAACATGTGTGGCTATAAACTGGTGCATTCGCAATATTAGCATATAGTTATGTATTTGTGTAATCCCCTTGCCTGGAGGCGTGAATTTATTTTATTTCATTCGAGATTTGTCATCCAGTAACCTTATACCGGTGCAATGGACTGTCACATAAGTACATTTTATTGATATTACTATGATAATGTTGATCCAATGCCCAAATTATTAGCTTTTACAATGATTATAACACACGTGCTAGACGTTACGTAAGCTCCACAAAACGACGGATTATCTCATAACCATAGCTCTCTGTCACTGAAAGTTGAGTGGGATAACAATGAGAAGGGCTATTCATTAACAGTTAACGGTAAAACGAAAATCAAACTGTGAATGTGGAATTTGTAAAACGTTGGCACAATTACATTCCTTTCATTTGGCAAATAAAGGTTTTACATTACTCTACTAACTTGATCAACCATACGTAGTGTGTTTAAAATGCATACATTTAATACATTTAAAGTACATGCTTATTTAAATGCTTATAAAAATAAACAAATATTTTGCCTATGTTAATGTTTTTGTCCTAATATAGTTAGTGTGTTTTGGTCGCATATTCATGATATCTTACATGGTGTGCTCAATTTAGGGACTATGTTAGCCAACGTTTCTATGATCATGTTGTCATTGCATGTCATGTTATGGATGCAACTTATGTGTCCTAAATGTCAATAGATATGTTCTACGTGTATGTGGTGTACTTTGTTATTGAAACAGCGAAAATAAGCGTAATCATTTTACATTAATAACAATAATTGATCTATGATTGCCACATAAAAGATATAAATATGTTCATTGTGTTATTTGTATTATTTGCTTAACGGGTAATCAATAATTTTCAACGAAATATACATGCAGTTATGTGTGATACTCAACTGTTAAAGATACCTAAGTGAAGTACGTGTGTGTAAAATCAGTCTAAAATATATCTTTCAATGTGTGCTTTAAAGGATAATACATTAATATTGACCTCATTATTATAAGAGTGCACTGACTTAGTGGTGAATTGAAATACATTGGCTCAATGCATCCGGTTTCCATAATGAAACATGTAAACAATCTGGCTGACATAATATCTACCCACAAAATATGTTTTTAATTGAGGTTACCATCACGCTTTGGTTAACCGCAAATCTTCTTGGCATAGAATTTGAGTGCTATACACGTCATATAGGGATATTCTGATCGTTTTCCGAACCCTAAATTGAACCAAATGTAACTTAACATAGCTGTTATATTTTAGTTAGATATTATAACTTCCAAAATGTTATGAGTTATAGCATACATACTTGGACATAACTGTAACAAATGCTGACAAAATAAATAAATGAATACGAAAACAACAGCCTTGTGTTTGTTCGCCATATGAATATTGAATGCAAAATAAATGAATTTTATCTGTTTTCGCACTATATACGAAAATATACCGCAAACGGAAACATTATCAATAAATATGTATATGTTCATTTAAGGGCATTGGAAACCTTATAAAATTAATAAGGCAAACACAGACAAATAAAGACGCAATATAAAGACGTGTAAAGCACTACTCCAGGTTTATAGTTATAGAATTTAGACATCATATGTCATTATCATATCAAAACAAATAATTTCAATTAAAATAAAAAGAATTAAAGAAAACACTTTACACGGACTATCCTTAGTTATGTATGAATATAGTAACAGCTTTGAAATATCTCTCATGCGTCATATTTGTATACAATTCAATAAAGACAATCATTATATAGATATCATTTGGCAGATTAACTCATTTGTAATGTTCTAATCTTACTAATCATAGCACTATTTCTAGAAAATATAACAATGACATTTAAAGAAAATGAGGTTTTTTTGGAGCCTGCAACACCAATTAATGATTAAGAGCCATATGGAAAACATAGTATTTAAAATTATATCTGATAAGTATATTTATTTTATTTATTATATTTACAATTATACTATACATCTACATTTTATTCAATGAAGTGGCGTCGTATGCGTTCATCATCACAAGAATACCACGTGTCATATAAATATATTTTTCATCTACATACATTTCTTATCTGATATGTGATTACCTCTAAGGCAGACCATTCATATTATTGATCAAGCAACACCTATATAGGATTTACGTCAACCTTCTTCATGCCTCATAATCTTATTGTGCTATAGCTATAAATGAGTGACTTGTTTTCATTCAGCTCAATGCATTGAATGGCGTCTTTTGGAATCGACATCACTAAATTTGTACATCAAACAATGTCTAAGAGGCACACGAGAAACACTTATTTAATTAGTGGTAACATGAGTGGTACATATTTCAATGATTCATTAACTATATCTAAATTTCTGAATAAAACATATAATTTTATCCAATTTTATCTTAATTTTGTTTATCTAAACGATTGGTTCCTGCTACAGCAAGGGATTTATCTTATTTAGGATGTCAAACAGGATCACAGCCCTTGATTGCTAGAAAAATGAAGGCATCTTTCACAGTTACTTTGTCTTTGGGCATGGATTGAGATAAATCCAATAGATATGATCTCGTTTAACCTCTTCCGGTACATGTTGGCTACAAAATAACGTGTGTTTATTAGATCTTTAGTACATGCCCTTCCCACTAATCAACATCCACATTTCTTTGGCACTACATCCTGCACTCATTTGTATGTGAATACTTTGACAGAGTTTTATCAATGCCATTGAAACATTATAGCTTAATAGAAAGATTAATCTACACTAATGTAGATACAAAACAAGTTTTAATGCAAAAGGTAAACATGCTTTTCTTTTAATCAAATCGATGCATTTGAATAGGCCATCATTCACACGTAAAGAAATGCTTTTTAGAAATGATTTCTAGATTTAAATGACATTTTCTTAAATTTTTGATTATTCATGTGACGTGACACGCCGGGATTAATTAGGTAAGCAAATCCTCAGATGGTACAAGATGCCAACTCTGTGCAAAATACGTGGTAATATTATTCCTGATTTATACCTTTTCTATTATATGATAAGTTACATCCTGGCCTTTAATACTGACAGAATATATGACGGTGCAAATGTCATTTTGTAAAATGTAAAATGTATTGTTTTTCGCAATTAAACAACATAACATGTGATGGGTATGTCCCTTTAGAAAGTGCATTGTAATTTCGTTTATAATGATTTTCTCATTCTAATAAAATTGTTTCAATTATCAAACATCAATCTACAGTTACCTATAAATTGTGCATTGTCTAGTTAAATGTCCAACTATCTCATATTGCTTTACAATTGTCTACAATTGATGTCAAATTGATCATTTTGATTATAATGTTACCAATGGAAAGAACGAATAAATATATTTTAGAGCTTGCTTAATAACGTATGCAGAAAATGCGTATCTTACCCGTTCTACTATTGTGTTAACAAATAAAACAATATTTTATGCCACATGTTAACTTATATGTCACAGATAAATAGTTTTTTTTATTCTGTTACATTTATATTACAAAGGCTCATTTGTCAATGTAAACAACCTAACGATTAGTTATATATTTACACTAATTGATAATTGACAAATATTAAATGCAGTCTTAATGTAGTCTTCAATTATAACTTGACAGTTGCAATTCTTTCAATCAGATAAAGTGGAGACCTGCTTAGCATAGAAAGTTCAGTTAAAAATGCATTTATTCAATCGAATATAGGATGCTGACATAGAGGTTAGGTTTAAATATATATGGTAAACAATACAATTTCATTGCTCTGTGATAAACTGACATTTACGGATTATTTCTTTTTCCTATACGCATTCTCAAATATTTTTTTAATCATATCCAGACAATTTATTTAAATAAAATGGTTTATCTTATTAATATATGCTAAACATAAACGAATGTTCAATAATCACGCAACTTCACAAAAATTCATTTGGGCCAGCTTGCAATAGAAAAACAAATATTGTGGTCTGAGTGGTGATAGCGATTGATCAAGTTTTTGCGACACTAAAAACTAAACCATGGTTCTATACTTTTTGTTAAGCAATGCTTGTGATCAGGTAATAACTGGTGAAATTTTGCTTTTCATTGTTGTTGAATAATGAATATAAAAGGGAATTGTTCCCCTAAATTACGTAATGGTTTCAGTCAATATAAGCCTAATCATCCATATCCTGGTCCTATATAGTTCTCTTGTGTTTTTAACTACACCGTAGGAACCGATAGAGTCATTAAAGCAATATAGTTGGATGTTGATTTAATGTGAAGCCGTTATTCTGACAACTATATAAGTGTTTGATTTTGGTTGAACATATCGCATTCATTATTGCAGCTATACAAACTTTTGAAATGCTTTAACTAGTGCAGTCGTATTTTCAGCATCGTATTTCACTCGTAAAATGTATGTGTTTCCAAATTATAACTGTTAAACTTGCAGAACTCACGTTTTTTTACGTATATTTATATTTTTTATTTGCATATGGTTTATTTTAGAAACTTCTGACTTCGCTTTTTTTCTTTAGAAAACCAACCAAATAGAGCCCAATCTACAGTTCCTTTGTCGTATACTTTAAATGTGTCTTTGAACAAGAGAGCAAAATTTATTGTTCTGCAAATAAAGCTAAAGCTGATGATAGCTTGAGTGATTACATAATATTAGCTTGAGTAATTTAGTAGACAGTGTGATTTGATATGTATAATTAAAGACGTAAATGTGTCGCTAATGTCTTGAACCGTTTAAAACCGAATTAAATCGGAATCGGAATAGGAAATCACATTTATAATTATTTATCATTATGGAATCACGAAATTTATCATATCAAAGCTTGGGTTGTATTTCAAAGAATGTTTGAAAACGAATCAAGATTCAGTAATCATGAGTTTCCTAATTGTGTGTAAAGTACTATATTCCTATAACTTTGTGAAAGGTTCAAATAATTCATTGAGACACAGTATTATCCAAAATACAGACTTTTAATCATTGAATCTAATTATATAGTTTGAAGGACAAATCATCAACATATATAAACGCAGACACTACTTAACAGCTTATTTTCCATGCAAATTTTCTTCGAATAAAATGTGTCATGCATATGTCATTTAAAACGGCGCCATAGCTTAAAGCTGGTTAATCACGACCGTCGATATAAAATCATCTGATTCCCCTGGCATGTCTTGCATGCAAGGCAGTAAGCTATAATCATTGATAAAACCAATGCTGGGAATATCTTTTTTAACAAATAGGGACTTTAATGTCTTGCGTCTAGCACATTGCAGAACACAGCTCTGTAATATTGCTTGAATACAGATACAAATATACTCTTACATCAAAACGACCCATTTGAAATACATAGTAATTTATCTTAGTTACTGTTAAGAAAGTGTTTTTAACAAAAACATAAAAGATATAAACTAGTGTGATAGGTGTCCTTTGGCTCTCAAAGTAATCAATGACATGTTTTTGCACGGTGCACTGTGGTGCAGGAAATGTATCAAAACAGTGTAACACGATCGTATGATTTATAAGTCGATGAATATAGTTTAAAACTAAGTCGTAACACATAACATGTTTATTTATGGTAAGCCCAACACCAATTAGCAACAAATATTATTTCCCACAAAATGCCACCCAAAATATACTGTGACAAGCTTAACTCAGTGCTAATTTCTTGTTGGTGAGAACTCAATTTGCCTTGGTGAATTAGTAGCAATTACAGTTTTTTTTCTAGCGAGCCAAAAATCATCTGGGTACAGTTCCTAATTGCTCGAAAATTGAGGACATCTTTCACACTTCCGCCATATTTCCTGAGCACGACTAAATCAATAAATATGATCAAAGTAAACCCTCTTCCGGTTCATGTGAAACCAGTATATGTGTGATTTAGTTAGTTAGGAAAACATGGAAAAATGCACTTGGAAAAAATCATAGTCCTAATTGCTTTCTTAAGTGGTGCATTTTTATAAAGCCAAATATCTATATAGATAATTTCATATTATATTTGAGTTTGTACCGCTATCCCATAAAACATAAGGAAAATCAAACAACACTTTTTCCTATATAAAACCCAGCTTTGTCACAATTGTGTTTTTTTGTCTGCTGCACTATACATTTTCCTAAGATTTGACTGTAAACTACTAGCCTATGTTGATTATCAACCATTGTTACATTTTATATCAACATTTCTCAGCAATTTGCATTAAACTTAAGACATGGTACTATAAATAGGCCTAATTACTAAACATGTGTGGCTATAAACTGGTGTTTTTGCTATATTAGCATATAGTTATGTATTTGTGTAATCCCTTGCCTGGAGGCGTGAATTTATTTTATTTTATTCGGGATTTGTCATCCAGTAACCTTATACCGGTGCAATGGACTGTCACATAAGTACACTTAATTGATATTACTATGATAAAGCTGATCCAAGCCTAACTTATTGACCTTTAGAATGATTATAATAAACGTGCTAGACGTTACGTAAGCTCCACAAAATGACGGATATTATCGTCCAAATGACATTAAAAAAGCTATCTCATAACCATAGCTCTCTGTCACTGAAAGTTGAGTGGGATAACAATGAGAAGGGCTATTCATTAACAATTAACAGTAAAACGAAAATCAAACTGTGAATGTGGAATTCGTAAAACATTGGCACAATTACATTCCTTTCATTTGGCAAATAAAGGTTTTACATTGCTTGTAAATTCCACTAACTTGATCAACCATACGTAGTTTGTTTAAAATGCATACATTTAAATACATTTGAAGTGCATGCCTTATATGCTTGTACAAAAAAAAACATTTTGCCGATGTTAATGTTTTTGTCCTAATATAGTTAGTGTGTTTTGGTCGCATTATCATGATATCTTACATGTTGTGCTCAGTTTAGGGACTATGTTAGCCTACGTTGCCATGGTCATGTTGCCATTGCATGTCATGTTATGGATGCAACTTATGTGTCCTAAATTTCAATAGATATGTCCTACGTGTATGTGGTGTACTTTGTTATTGAAACAGCGTAAATACGCGTAATAATTTTACATAAATAACACTAATTGATCTATGATTGCCACATAAAAGATATAACTATGTTCACTGTGTTATTTGTATTATTTGCTTAACGGGTAATCGATAATTTTCGACGAAATATACATGCATATAAGTGTGATACTCAACTGTTAAAGATACCTTGTAAGTGAAGCACGTTTGGGTAAAATCAGTCTAAAACATATCTTTCAATGCGTGCGTTAAAGGCTAAATCATTAATATTGACCTCATTATTATAAGAGTGCACTGACTTACTGGTGAATTGAAATACATCGCTCAATGCATCAGATTTCAATAATGAAACATTTAAACAGTCTGGCTTACATAAACTATCCACCCACAAAATGGTTTCTAATTGGCGTTACCAAGACGTTATGGTTAACCGCAAGTCTTCTTCTTAGCCTAGTATCTTAGTGCTATGCACGTCATACAGGGGTATTCTTAACGTTTTCAAAACCCAAATTGAAATAAATATAACTTCATATAACATTTAAGTTATATTTGGTTTTCTTTGGGTTGTTAAAACTTTTATAATGTTATGAGTTATAGCAAAAATACTTCGATATAACTGAAATAAATGATGAAAAATAAACAAATGAATCCGGAAAAAAACAGTTTGGTGTTTGTTCGCCATATGAATATTGAATGCAAAATAAATGAACTGTATTTATTTTAGCGCCATATACTAACATGTACTGAAAACATATTACACGGGATATACTTATTTATGTATGAATATAGTAGTCTTTGAAATATCTCTCATGCCTCATATTGGTATACCATTCTATAAACATAATCATTCAATAAACTCATTGACTCAGCAGTAATGTTCTAATCTTACTAATCTTAGCAACTGTTTATTTTAGAAAATTAAACAATGACATTTCAAAAAAATATTGTTTGTTTTGAGCTTACAACACCAATTAATGATTAATAGCCATATCAAAAACATAGTATTTAAAATGATATCTGATAAGTAAATTTGTTTGATTTTCGCAATTGTACTATATAAGTCTACATTTTATTCAATGTAATGGCGTCTTATGCGTTCATCATCACAATAAAAAGAATACCACGTGTCATATAATATGTTTTAACTTGCACACATGTATATCTTATGTGATGGATATGTGATTGCCTCTAAGGCAGAACCTTCACACTTATTGATCAAGTTACATCTACATAGGATTTCCGTCAACCTTCTTTATGCCTAATAATCTTATTGTGCTATAGCGCAACCTGAATAATTGGCAAATACTGATTCCAATTTATTACCTCTTGATAGAAGTGAGTGACTTGTTATTATTCAGCTCAATGCATTTAATGGCGTCTTGTAGAATCAACATCACTACATTTCAACATCAAACAATGTCTTAGAGGAACATGAGCAACACTTATCAAATTAGTGGTTGCATGAGTGGTAAGTATTTTAATGATTCATTAAATATATCTAAATTGTAAAATGAAACATTTAATCAAAGGAGATCCCATTTAAATTGCAACAAATTAGTTATGCTTAAACAAAACAAAACCATCCATGCAACGAAATAAGGTTATGATCAAACAAAAATATAAAAGTATAATATAATAAGTAATATTCGAAACGTAATAAGTAATATTGAAACGTATATTGTTTTTTTTATATAGAAGTTAATATAGAAGCCTCGCATAAAGCCATCGCAATACAGGTTACAATGACACATGAGTAATATCGACGTTGCCACTCATGAATTGTTATTTTGCAATAAGGTGTCGTTTCTTGTTTCTCCTGTAGATATGCGCCTTCAGTGAGAGATTTTGGAAAATAAGGGTTTATCTTATTAAGGGGGTCAGAGTACAGTTCCAAATTGCTAGAAAATTGAGGGTTTTTCTCACACATCCACTATACTTTTAAGAAGCAGGTTTAATGTTATATCCATAAATATGAACTCGGTAAACCTCTTCCGGTTCGCTTGGAGTAAAACTAGTACATGTGTGAATTAATCTGATTTGTATTACTTGTCCTTGATAAATATTAAGGCTACGTGTTTCGGTACAGTTATTAGACCACTACTTGATTATTACAGCACTCACTTTGTAATTCAGAACTCAAACAAAAGTCAGTGTTGACATATTTGCTGGCGCTTTGTAATTGGCGATTGTCAGATAAAAATGATTATACAAACATTGACATGATTGAATCTCATGTGTTGATTGTATTTAAAAATAAGAATTGAATATTATATTCTAAATTGTTTGCGCCCGAAAATCCTTATCGTCAAAAATCGATTAGTTTTGAAAGTCAATTAAACTGGTTTGTATAAATGCTTGCACTACTGGTGTTTGTCAAACTTAGATACGTTATCTATTTCATTCGTTATTATCGGAGCGTTTTCAATATCATTTAGTTTGTGTGTGTCGTTATCATATTAATCTCCGAGTAACTCCGAGTGATACAATTAATTTTAAATAAAGCAAATGCTTTAACTCAATGCATTTATTGCTTGCCATTTGCGTGCCTGTCCCACATAACTTTCTTAATCAAGTCATGAGTGAACGTTGTCTTTGATTGCCACCCAGTGATTTTTAAAAGAGTATGAGGGTGTTTCGTGTAGGTGATAATTAAGATTCAAGCAATTTGTAGCAGTTTATCAGTGGTAATTAAAGAGATTTATCATCAGACAACCTAGGGTTATTCCTTAATAAATGTGTAAATCTAAAGATGACAAATGATCTCAGCAAATATCTTTTGAGCAAAAAGGAGAAAATATACACAGTTTGAAGCGAAATTGCGGATCGTAGTGCCTCTGTGATTAGAGCATGTGTCAGTGTGACATTGTCGCCGCAAAAGATTACTTTATTGAACAATCTGTTAAACCTGACATCATCAAAATCCTAACACTTTGTCAGGATAAATTGGATCAAAGATACATCATTCCCAAAACAACATGTACATTAACTTTCAAATTACACCATCATTTTTTTCAAAATCCTAGCGATAGTCTGTCCACATTAAATCAGGTAGGATAAATAAAACGCAAATGAACAGGCCTCTTTATGACATCATCCGAACCACTCTTTTTATAAATAGATATAATGCACTGTTTTAGCTAACCACAGCTATTATTAACATATCACAGCGTAATGTAATCTTGGCTGTATTTCACAAAGGTTTTTGAAATCAGCACCAACAGTTCATTTGATGTCACATTACCTTTTAGCTTTGCCATATAATATATACTGTTGATGCAATTGGCAACCATCTAGTTTGCATGTGTTATTCGAATTTTGAGTATTATTTTTGTATATAAAATGTTTTGTTTTTCAATTATAAAAAAGCTTTGTGAAATTGAATTAAGGGGTATTTTATGTTTGACAATAATTATTTTAGCCCAGTATTAGCGTTCCTTTTATGTTACAAACACAATGAATAGATTCAATATAAACGCAGTATTTCAAAATCAAGTAAAACAGGCTGTATCAGATTAATCTGTGATGAACACGCGATTTTGTATGTCCTTAATTTCTATGTTTTATATTATATCTTCTATTGAAATCACATCAATCTAGTTCTTGAAACTTAAGACTGCGTCCTCCATATTATCACAGTTAACAGCATGAATTATCGTTCACGTCTGAATAAGGCATAGTTAGGGTATCAAGAATGACGTGCAATTGAATAGATGGACAGGGTAGTTAATTGCTTATTTAACGGGTCTTTGAATATTGACCTTGTGAGATTCCTTTATAAAGACGTGGCATGAATGAGATCTTTAGGTGGCCATCAATGTCAAATGTGGTCAACAACAAAACGACCAATAAGAGGAAAACTAGGCCTTACTAACTATGCAGATGCATGCCTTCTATGTTATTCTACAAGAATTGATGTCAATGACAGTTTTGATAGTTGCATGACATGACATGCTATTTCAATTCCATAAATATTATATATATTAAAATGACCAGGCGTCGTTTCGCCAGCTGATACAACAATATATGTAATATTAGTATTTGTTTAAATAGTTAGATGAAGCGTCTTTTGATTTGTGTCATTGTTGAATGAATAACAACTGGAGCTATACCAAATAACAAATTTATCTATGAGACACAACGTCGCTGTATAAATGAATATCAATGTTGTCGTTGTAAAACCATTCACTTAATTCAACTGTGGCATTAACTCACTTGGAAACAAAAATGTTTATGGTGCTATTATCTCAGTTTCGTTTATGAGTAAAACGGTAAAACTGTGCTCTCGATTATCATTAACATCAAATCATGTTGCTGATTGTCTGTAAATATATGAAAAGCCATAGATTCTATTTTATTGTCTTTTTATCAATCAAGTTATTGCGTAACCAAACACTAAAGGAACTGTTGTTGTTCGCTTGTTTATTGTGTGATGTTATAGAATGCCTCTGATCAGAGTGTTCAATGACTTTGTTTGTATCAAAGAAGGCTAATAGCATTTTATTAAAGGGAAGTGTCGCAATTGCCTTCAATCTTCCTCCAAATCGAGTAATACTGAATGATTATGTAAGCTTTATTGTTTTGTATGATTATGACGTCGGTATATATTGAGGTTAGGTAGACCTGCTTGTTTAACTTACATTACATAGTATAAATATTTTTTTATCTATATACAATATTATCTTAATACAACTTATATAAGTAAATGATAATGTTCCAAAACCTTTAAAAACTTAACCATGAAAATGACCTTGATAAAGCATAATTATGAGTTATCGAATTTCAGTTTTATTCTTTGTGATATTTGTATTGCACAAATGATTGTATATCTGTGCCTGCAGTTTATTCACACTTGCATTAATGTGCATTGAATACTTATTTCGGTTTCATTTATATCCAAAATGTGTAAATATACTTGGTTAAAACTTAATGTTTTAATTATTCAATTATTCACCTGAAGCGTAGTGGTAATGGGTATTTGTATAAGAATATCGGTATTTAAAATCTAATAAAATACCAAATGTGTAAATAAATAATAATTTACTATGGTACAGTACATTTTATTTAGAAAAGAACATATAGATATAAACAAAATATATTATGTTGTCTAGATATAAAGGTACACTGATAGAATAGCGATTAAACGTATAGATATAAACAATATCATTATCAAAATAGTTTTTGACGTACTAAAATTCGTATTCTTAAATGAAAGGATGCAACTTTTCGATAGAATAGGCACTTTATGAACATAACACACAGACAATATTTCTCAACAATCATCAATTCTCTATCAATAGGAATACAGCTTCATTTATAGAACGATACTAAAAAGAACATTTTCCATTGACATCATTTAACTGAATACCTGTAGTTTCATCAGACTTAATACTCCCACCACCTGATGTATTACAATTACACATTGCTTTACAAAAGAAAACCCTACATACAGTGTGTCTGAATCGAGGGTTCACTATGCAATACAAGAGAAAATTAAAGCTGAAATTAATAGTTTGAAGCAAATTACAAAATACCATGAACACTCTCAACCATTCTGTTCGGTCTTCTAGAAAATGATAAAAGAAATAGTTTACAATTTCCGACGGAGTTATAAGTACAATAAACATGAATATGACCGCTATTATAGTCAAAGTTATGTAATATGAAACATGTACCTGCTTTCGTTGAACATTCATAGTGAGTCTACGTTTTGACGAAGCTCGAAGTTCTTTAATGAGATGTATATTATAAAATACAAGTAAACATAATGGTAACAGGAACCCTAAAACAAATGTCACCGTTGTAAAGAATAAATTTGTATTTTTCTTCGCAATCAGATATCCACGACTGAGAACATATATATCGACATCAAACTCGGGACATCTGTAATGTGATGTACTCCAAATCCAGCACTGTGGTAGATTTAAAACGATACAGCCAATGAGAATCCCTAAAAAGCTTATTATCATCGTCTTCGGATAAATAAATTGTCTTGCACGCAACGGGTGACATATCGCTATGTATCGCATAATGGCAGTATGTGCAGTCAGCCATGTACTATTGTGGACGAGCGTATTTATGAAGAAATTACTGTACATAAGATAGTACAATTGAAAGTTCTTCTCGCGAAAAAGCAGTTGTGAGGAGATGAATGATTTTGGTAATACGGCAAAACAGTAACACATATCCGATACGGCTAGTCCGACGAGGCCCGTTATTGCAACGGATTCTAACCGTTGTTTTAACATTGAGCGGGTACGATGTTTGAATAAGACGCCAATATTGAGAAGATTGCCGAGTATTC
>LQRL01007547.1:43697-57099 GCA_001703475.1 Hydroides elegans
AAATATGCACAGAAACGGATGCACTTTAACTTCCATTATATTCTTGATATCCTGGAAGGAAAACGTATGTTTGTTATCAACATGATAACTTCGTTCAAAAACAGGCATATCCGTTTTCATAGTTGTTGAATTGTATTCTACATTGGTTTCTAATGTCAAATTGCTGCTCTCCAATTTCGGTAAATTAGACGCTAATACGCTTGCGAGACATTTAACCGCGGCATCCATTTTCTAGTTTTTCAAAACCTCTCAAATATCCATATTGGTTGAAAATATCTGACTTGATTTACCAATTTGAAATAGTTAAACGTGAATAAATCCTTTGAAAAGAATGCCGAACAGGGTTTTTCTCAATTGCCGTAAAAAACATGTTAAAGTTGTTTTCCATGAATAAACAGTGAGTCAATTAATAATAACATGTACAACAGTTTATGGTCAATAATTTAGTGACATAAAGCCAACAATTGCGACAGCTTCAAATTATTGCGTCTATTCAAACACAACGTTCATTAAATCTTAAATAAAATCTGCCAGGCAACAGCCGTATCTTTATGATTAATGAAGCTTTTCAAACGAACTAGTAATGAATAGTAACGAGTTTGAAAACTGAATCATCAAATCAATCAATGATCATGTGACAATATGATTCAAATAGGCTTCAAAGAGGAATATCCTTTGTTGTTTATCCCTAAAAGTTCACGGTAAATCAGTGCACTGTATACATGACGGTAAAACCAAATCAACTAAAAGGTTAGAATTCGAACAGCTGTTGATGTAACACGACCCAACAGGTATTGTGTTTTTGCTAAACAAAAACAGCTCTTATCATGTCTTTTATCATATATCCATTCGACCTTGGTCTAATCGTAATTCACACTGCTTAATGCCAGAACAATTGTTTGAGGTAATCTATCACTGTACTATATAGACCTCCCATGTTGAGCGTGTTGTGTTGTGTATATAAGAAAATAATACAGACTCGGGATTCCTACGATAAATGTGTCCTTCGTGTCTTTTCTATGATCAATTGTTATCCTTCTTTTAAAATGTCTTTCATGATAATTGATGAGCTGTTAAAAATCACCATTTGTTTTTTCATTAAAAGCAAACAATGCAAATCATATTAAGATAACTTGCATTCCTTATCAATGTCTAGTTATGAACTTGTCTTGAACACCAAGCATTTGTTTGTAAATGTAAACAACTTGAAATCAGCCGCGATAGTAATTTCTTGGTTAAAAAACGCTGCCTTTAAAGGAGCGCTACACGATTATTGCTCGTCGCGGGAGGACTGCAATTAAGCATTTGGGCGTTTCGTTAACATGAAGCAAAGGCACGGGATTCCTTTCACTCGGTTAAATAGCCAACTGAGGTGCTTACATTTCTCGCATTATTTGACTCACTACATTCTTTAGACAAAGAGAGCCCCTTATTTTTAAAGTTCCCTGTATGGAAAAAGATTGTATTCCACGTACATACAATTTATTGTCACTTGATAGAGGAAAATTAAATAGAAATATCTAAAGTACAGTAGGGCGAATTAGAATGATAACATCTGGCATGGTTATTGCACACATATCGTAGTCCGATATTTCATACAATGAATGAAAAACAAATATGGCAATACTACTACCTTGTTACCGACACGCTGTAAGATATCAAGTGGGTTAAATACAGATTGTCTGTGAATCAATGTTATTTAGTGCGCGTTGGCGGATAATTAAATTAAAAGACGATTGACTGAATATACCCCACATTCAAACTTTCATTTCTGAATATTTAATAACTAAGAAGGGGGAAATTAATTCAAGTAAACAATATGAGACAGATAAATTGAATTGGTAACAAGTATGATAATGTAGCCTTGATCAATCATATGTGATCACCAGCTTAACACAATCTACAAAACAATTCGCTGACTTGCTGTATATTTAACTTTTCTTAGAAGACGCCTTTAAATTCCAAATCTGAATAATTGTGTTCTCGACTATTAACGACCTTGGCGTAATAAATACGTGTAAACACAGGCTGTATTAGCTTCCAAACCATAAATAGAAATCAATATGTGACTATTTATCAAATTAAGTGTTTGAAAATGTCTTTGTTTCTTTTCATTAGGAACACTTAATGGTTCATTTAATAGAGCATTAATCAATGTTTTATTTGCATATACCAACATTTACGAGTATAGTATCAAATTGATATTTATAGTTCATCAAAAATATTTTATGACTTATAACTTTATGACTCATCTATTTGAATACAAAAATAGTAATGGAAAAATATAAAACGTTAAATCAACAATGGGTAATTAAATTGGCAACAATTCACTAACATTTCATGTCTCAAAATCAGATTTGTGACCGTGTGTCTTGTACAATTTTAAAGTTACTGTGTGTCTTCCTTGTACATTGCTGCAGACTAACTATAGTTCAGTATCGTTATTTGAAATATCAAATAATGGCAAGCTTTATCCTCTTAACATTGATATACTGTACAATAATAAGCTTTCGGCTCTCTTTTCGATACCAGGTACGAATTGTGTTGTGTCCGCGTCGTACCATTGATTGCATAAGCACATTATGTGTCTTTACTGTATAGTTAGAAGTAATTAAGTTAAAAGATTGGCATTGAAACTGGATATAATATTATGAGAGTACACCGCCAAGTAAATGACATATCATATCGCATTTTCAGAAGGGTTGCTTTTCCCTGCTCCTTAACCAGTTAATATATAAACATGCTCTAAGTGGGACAGTATAAGTCTACCATGCTATGTATACCACACCGCAACTCGATTTGATATCATTAAAATGATAAAATAATTGGTGTCTTACGACAAAGTGGATGTATTCATGACCGACTACTTTTTAGGAAACCGATTTGATATCAGAGTTTTAACCTATTGTCAACCATTTACAAGGTTAGTTGGTAAATTGCTTATTAACTGCTTATAAAAAAAAGAAACATGTATCCACTTACTCATGAATCGGCATTTGCTATAAAGAAATGGTGTAGCATGGTATGCAATTAAATGTTAGATACGATAATAAAGTGAGTTCGACTTTATGACATGAAGCATGTAGATTTAATTTATCATTGTAAATTGTAATTTTAATTATATTATAGAAAACGATTTGAATTTAGATATGTTTAATCTAAAATGTATAGAGTATTCAAACATTTTCAAAATAAACATGTCTTGTAAAGCATGGGGTAAGTAATAAGTATGTTCAACGCTATTTAAGATTTTTCTATAAAAATAAGTTGATATCTTTATAATTTATCAAAAAATTCAAAGGCGATCATAAAAGTTTTATATCCAAACTCGAACAATTAATGAGAAAAAAATATACAGCGCAATCAAAGACTTAAAAACATTAAAGTCACTCGACCATTTGCATTACTTCCAAGAATAAATAGTTTCCTAAATACGCATGCAGTATTCAACATGGTGATCAATATTCGGATATATTAAAATTAGTTCAAGGACGCCCCTTGTTAAATATATATAGCTAGATTATGAGACGTATCTATACATGGAAACCCTTGCTAAGTTGTTTTTAGTTTGAAAAAGGTAAACCTGTTTCCAAAAACAACGGCATCAACATTATTCTAATTCACAATGTTTGTCACAGTACAATAAATATGCCAAAATAAAACAACATAGTCTATATGTGAGCAAAACTTCAGTTACAATGTATAAAGGTCAATTATTGAAGCGTAATGCTTTTCAGGCAAACAACATTGCTTCTATTCACTGGAGGTGCTTGACCAGGATATTGATGCGGAAATGCACAAAAAGAATGGACAAAGAATCGTGTCATGTATTAACGTCTTAAGCAACTAAGCAATGACAAAAGGGACCTGGGCGTTTTCATCAAGGCATCACTGCTGTGATTCAATCTTTTGTATTGCGTAATCGTCAACTCTTTATTTTCTATTTTTATTTTAGGAACGTTTCAATTAAACATAAATTTCTATATGACTTCTGTTGAACAACCTGAATCTGTTTTATATCAGACAGGACAGACATCTAGGACACCTTGACATTTGATTTCTGATTAAGACCAATTATTTGTTACATAGCGTGATTTCATATTATCAAATCATTAATTACACATGATGCAAAATCACAAAGACATTGGTAGATGAAAAATTATTATTTTCCATTGTGAATCTCCATGTATACGTTTTTTTTCTTTGACTAAACTGTATTTTTTACAATTGAACATTTTATAACAAGGCTTTTTAGAACAATTAAGCAGACACATCGCAATGAATAATAAAATGATCAAATCGATATATTGAGCTCAATATTTAGAATAATGTTTTCTTAAGATCAATGTTTGTACTACAATGGTATTATATTAATGTATATTTCAACATACAGATTAGATTGCATTTTTTCATATAGCATAAAAACCGAGTGTTTTAATGTGTTAGATTAAAACTAATTCATTCACATCCTCGAAACGAGACTTAAGCATGTCCAGCTTAAACTAGTTCAGATTCACCAGATACTGAGACAAAGTGGTTTTAGATACTGACATTTATCTTAATCTTTACATGAAAGGTTACCGTCGGATGTTCCAATTTCACTGATTACAATTCATGGAATAAGCATAAGAAGTGCATAAAGAAACTGAAATGTCATTTTACATGTGTAAAGGATGAGACCGCTTCGTATATATTTATTAAAATACGTTAAAGAAAAACAGATTCCATTGGAGTCAATATGATAAATTTGAAAAACTCAATCGCGTGTCTTGATGTTCATTTACTGAAAATTCCGAAATAAACATTTTATTCATTTTTATTTCAAATCGATAGAATAAACATTGCAAAACTAAAGAACGCAATATATCAGTCCAACATATCGGCATCATTTATTGATCAATGATATACATTGTGTTCACTTATTGAAGAATATTGAACTTCCCATATCGATTTTATTTTAATTAAATTAATGACAAATTCTCTTCGTTTATATTTATTGCCAGTTTCCTTTAAAAAACATCTTTTAATATAAATAGATTTTAAACATAACCACAGACTCTTTGTGAATACTAAATAAAACAGCAAAGACCTTTATAGTTCAACTTCAAACGTTAAACTGAAGCAAGCGAACTAGGGGCAACCCTGTCGTAGACGTCTACATGTAGGACGTACTGCGCAAACATTGAGAAGATCAAAAGGTAGGAAAAATGAATATGAAGACTGCTGTCAATTATAAAAGTAGAGGAGGGGTATACAATAGAACTAGAATTTGCGCGCTAAACAAAGAACCAATTAAACTAAACTATTAAACCATTTTAAGATATTACTTAAATTACATTAAATTACACCAAAACTAAAAGTAAATCTTGAATATGTTTTATCTTGTATGAGAACAATGTGTATGAGCGCACTGTCTGACAATTTAACTCTTGAAGTATACATCTGTATGGTAGTTGTTGAATATCTATGAATATTTGACATTGTGCCAAATAATATTTTAAAGAATATTTCACGAGTGCAGCGATACGGCATAACTTGTGGCATGAGACAAAATCAGCGAGAAAAGAAAAACATTATCAGCGTTGTTTCAGAAACTTACATACTGATTTACTATAACACCGGGTTCTGTAAGTGCTCAATATCACAGCTTGGTTCATTATTGTTAATAGCGTTGATAAGATATTTAGTCGACGAAATATGAGTAAATACATATATTGTATATTCAAGCAAACATAAATCGAATAATAAGGAACACATGCAAGTGACCCATGTGGTTACCTTATACTTATTAATCATTATTTTATTAAAACACGTGTTTTGGTAATTTTTAGTAAATCATGTTAAAGCGAAAAGGTTATTTTAACAAATTATTTTAGTAAAAAATCAAAATAAATCATTTCGATTTTAAATACTATCATCGTCGTATGCTAAATTATAACCGTGAAAAAGCGAAATATTAAATTTTAGATTAGAAATATGTATTTCTGATTCTGTGAATCATGGTTCAGAGTTAACTATTATTGGACTGTAAAAATAGTAAACTATAACTGCGTTGAATAGATACATTTTTTAACGAGCAACACCATGTAATTACTCTGCAGTTTTCACTGAAGAAATATGATTCATATAATTAAACGTTTATGTTTTGAGTACAAAACCCATGTTAATAATGTATATTTCTTACAATACAATTATGTTGCATAATTGAAGTCACTAATTTTGTTACGTTAATTGGACTGGTACGGCACCGGAACTATAACAATAGCACATCGTTCAGTAACTAATATCGATATTATTATTTGAACACGTTTTTATCATGAGTTTCACAAAAATAAGCGATATAATCAGAAGCTAGAAGATAGATTTAACTAGGAATTGTAGGTGCGTACAAACATGGCGAAAGCGTGTTTAGTCGTTTTTGCTATCATCGGAATAGGGACACTCATAGCAGTAACGTGTGCGATAGTGTTGTATTTCGTGATATTTGATGGTAAGTCAGGCTTTATTTTCGTCAATATTATGAAAGTGATAGTTACTAGGATCATTTCTCGTATATAATCATTAGCAAAAGGCTTTCTTATCATGTAAACATACATCATATACTATATAACATTGGTAAGGTAAAACAAAAAAGTATTAAACAATAGTTATGGTCACTAAGTTTATCAAGGTAGAATGATATCTCATCGATACGAGGGGATAGCAAAAAGTATTATATTATTTTTATACGTTAGTAACTCTGATTTGAATCTGTCGACCCATATATTTAAATAAGATTCATAACCTTTAGGCTTATTGATGATTTTGAAATTAAAATAATTTACATTACATAATAAACTGTAGATTAATTTATTATAGTCAGTTATTATCTGCTGATGATTGTACTTATATATTGCGCCTATTTTATTTATTATAATTGTAAAGTTTAGGCTTTATGCTACAAAAAAAGTATGAGGGAACAAAATCCAAACAAATAAAAGTCATTGTATTTGAATTGATGTCTGTCGATTATTCAGCAAATATTCCTTTCAATGTTGTGCAAGGACCTTGTGTATGATATATAAGAACGCTGCTATGGAAGTAACATTTCAGGCGGCTTAAGAAAAAGATTGAATAAAATTATATGGTTCTATTCATATATGTTTTAAAATCATTCTGTCATGCAATCAAAACTAGAATAAAATATTTTCAAACTCAATATTCTCATATATTTATCGCCAATCAAAAACATGTACTGGATTTTATGAGGATTCGTAGAGATCTTGCCAAAACATGGCCAGAAACTAGTCAAAAGAATGATTTAATATATTTCATTAATTATATTTTCAATCACATTAACTACCTTATAAATTCAATAATAGATCAAATCAATGAGCCTAAGCAATATTGAAATACAGAACCCTACTACAGAATTTCGTCAATAATCATGAGCTTCAGGAAGCTATAATTTGGTATATATTTTCGGTTAAAATCGAAAGTTGGTCAATTCGCTCTCCATGCTTAATTTGTTGTATATGAAAGTTAGAATAAATATATATGATACATACAAACACCAGCTTGGAGGGCAAATGCGCCCTTGACCATTTTTTTTCACGAATTTTCATTCTTCGTGTTATTGCAAATATCGGAATTTGAAAAGTAAGTTTGGCAAAAGGGCAAGAAATATACTACATGGTGAAAAAAATATTAAGGCATATTAAGGTTCCAAAGTCGACATTTTTCTATAAAAAATGAAGATTGTATTTGTTTTAATTGCATATATATATAATAAAGTTTCAAACGATAAAAACATTCTACGGATCCATATAGATTCTAAAATTATCATATTTTGAGTATGAACATGGCTAAAGTTACACATCGTCCTTAAACATTGAAATTATGGGGTTCAATTCAATGGTATGAATTATTCTTTTCTTTAGTTAAGGGTTTGCAATTTAGATGAAATGAATGCGATAATCCTGTCTCCTTTTATGCACCTAGTTCAATCAAATATATCTTAAAATGCAAATATATAAATTTAAAGGGATTGTTGCGTTTGAAAAATAATATTAGTTTTTTTAAAATATTATTCCCATATTGTATGGATCACATGTAGCTGGGTTTTCAAAGTTAATTAATAACAACAGTACAATCAAATGTTTCTGAATAGCGTATATCATCAAATAACATCAATGTACAATTCATAATTGATAGCGGTAATCGATATAATGTTCTATCCCAATAACACACGTCTTCTACTGGTTTTATGCATATTTGAAAGGAGTTATTATTATTTCCGGAGGTCTTTCGTTAACGATTGTCAAAAGAAATTGTCTTCTTGTCTATTACTTTCTGTGTGTACTTTAAATAATTGATAAACGAATGCACACTTGCCCTAAGCCATTGTATAATACAAATATTCACATCTGATGGCAGCAATGTCACAGCTATTATTTTTTAAAAGTTTCAAATCGGGTCATAGATTGGCCATGGTTATGAAATTGTGGTAAAGAAAAGTTTTATTAGGGTTTGCAATTGCCTATTGCATAAGGTTTGCATAGGGACCTTATCTAGGTTTCTATCACAGAGACAGCGACGGAATATCCGTACAGGGCCTTTTCATACATGCATTTATTTGGTTACAAAGATAGTGGTTCCCCAAGTCTATCAAAATTATTTTTGGAATTATACAATTGATAAGTTTCAGGTTGATGTGCAGTGCATTTTGATATTTGCTTCGCTTCTATTTCATGATTCAATTTCGTATCTAAATATAAACATTAGACCAGCCTTATTCATTAGATAATCAAAGTTTGATGCATTATTGATGACAAAAAAATGATTACTTCCGGGAACAAAATAAGGAGTTAAGGAGTAATGAATAGCAACTTTGTTATATTGTGATACTTCTGATGTATTATTGTCACTGCTATACAAATAAAAATGTTATATCAATTGCTGCAATATCTACTTAAGCATTTCATCGATTGAATAATTGGTAATTTTATCTAAGGGGTAAACAAAACGACCTAAATCAAAATATGTGTTGACCAAATGAAACACCAATCTAATCTGTGTTTATTCAACCCCCATTTTACAACCTATTTGAATTGTTTCATTGTTCTTTCCACAATTTACTTCGAAAATAAGTGTGTAAAGCAACTGTAATATTTATTGTTATAAACTCCAATACATTAAATACTTAATCAATTTTACATTTTGATAAAAGGTAACGATGAGGCTACAACGACTACAACCCATTTATCAACAACAGGTAAATTCAGAACTGTTTCACGCAGCTATAATGAATAATTTGTAGCAAAACCCATAACCTTTTTCATTTAAATGTGAATATATTTATACGATCTACTGTCTGTATACGATCAATCATTAAATCTAACACTCATAACATATTTGCATTACATTTATGTCATGAGTAAGTGAAGGGCTCCGTACAACAATGTGTTAAGTCTGAAATTGACGTTTTGAGAAAAAAAGCGTTGAATGTTTGAACATTGGTCATTTATATGAGGATTGGCAAATGATCAAACGACAATGTAATTATAATCGCATTGATTTCCTAGCTTAACTCAAGTATATAACATATATATATATATTATAATGTGACATGTTGCAATGCATTTTAGCGAAACATGTTAAGTCGACTTAACACATTGTTGCACGGAGCCCTTCAAGTAATAATGATCTGCTTAAAGATTTATTTGTTGCAAAATCGCAATTTTAATTTCAGAAGATAATACACAATCGAATCAGGATGAAGGCACAACAACTCAGACTCATAATCACTTATCAACTCAAGAGCCAGGTAAATTAAGAACCGTACCGCAATTTATCATTGGCACATATAAATAAGCAGTACATAGGTAACAATATATCCACTTGATAGCCCGAATTACCATACTAAGATTCGGCTTGTTTTATATGTCACTTTATTTATGCATGAGAATTAATAACCATTATTTTGTTATTAAATATTTAGCATGGATGACAACAGTAGATGGAACAACCATCTATGGAACATCAGGTGGGTTTTTATATTCGATATTCATGATTATTTTATCAAACGATTACCGTCGAATTATTTTTGATACTTTAAATGAATATAGGATCTTTAATTGACTTGAATTCAAATCATATTTGTCTTGAGTATGCTATTCAATGTTTATTAACGTTTGAACTAAAGGCTGTATTTATGATATTACTTATTATGTAATTAAAAGTTTTATTTTAATGCATAATTTGCTTTTCAAAATTGGTGATCATCAAAATTTGTTTTATATTTTAGAGCATGAAACGACTGCTACAACGACATCTACAGATTTACATTCAACAACAAGTAAAAATTACAATATTTATATACCTGGAGATAAAACAAACAATTTTATTTTTTATCAAAAATTTATTCGTTTGTATAGCTTTTATATTAAAATGATGACAGTGTTGTGGTGATAAAGCTTTAAATAGCTATAAATCAGAATGAAAGCACACTTTACATTCATGGACAATAAATTGAAATCGATTGGTAGATAACCGTATAACTCTAACCCATCCTTATATTGACAACATATTTCTTAATTTGTATATATTTTGTAGCACAGCAACCAACAACCTCGATAGGTGAGAATCATTTTCATTATGTTATACAAAGAGTTGGTAGTTTTATAAAATTTGATGATGTAAAATTTATATCAAAATCTATTGGTTTCATATTGCAAAATATGATTATAGAGATGTATACAAAATTCAATTCTCGCATCATAAACTATTCGTGTAAATTGCATCTTTGATTAACCAACTAATTATGTATAAATTTCATAGAAACAACGGTTGCAGAAACTACAACTCAGACAACTACAAGTATTACCACGACAGGTAGACACGACTATACATTTTAATTTGATGTATATAAAAGTTTAAGCTTTTATGTTGCTTATATTTTGATATGTTTTGATAGGTGTTATCACATTGATGAATAATTACACCTGAGATTATATGTATAGCTAAATACATCGAACTTACCAATCCGGTACATTATTAAACTACTGAACATAGGTTTAATGTAATTGTACAAAAAAGTATTTTGGTGTTGCCCCTCGCGATTGGGAAATGTATTTCCTGCCTCCTTCACTTTAGTGTATTACGTCAATAACCATTTTGATAGAGACACTTTGGTATCATTATCACATAGTTACAACTGAGTATGTGACAGCAACTGAGCCTTTGACAACAACTACAACAACAACAGCAGTTCCCACAACAACAGGTTGTTTATCGGTTATTTTGAAGTTCTTTAAAAGTATAAACAATAATATCGTATCATTATTTCCGGTAAACATTGTATTCAAACATGCAATTACACATTATCATAATTCAAAAACTGTATCCTAACTGTTTTGGAATTAATATTTGTATAATACATTATCATCATCTATGTTTTTGAAATGATTTTGATGATTAATTAATCTTATTATTATTTGCAATTTTATTAATCCATTCCTTTTGGTACAAATGAAGTACTTCGTTAAGTATTTGAATCAAACAGCCGTTTACTGATTTTGAAATATGAAACAATCAATTTGACATCTGATTGACATCCTCTTTAATCCTCTTTAAAACCTCTTTAATTTTCTTTTTTTGTAACAGAGGAGCCAGAATGCTACGCCGCAAGTGCTTCCTCAATGTTCTTCCGCGGTGAGACAAATACAACTCGGACCGGCGATGATTGCGTGCAATGGGTGGATCTACAGCAGGTTGAGGGGTTCGAGTGGTTTGTAGTTGATCCGAATTTCCCTGATGGATCAGTGATTGCAGCAGGCAATAAATGCAGGTAAAAATCAATCGATACGTAGATGACAGTTTTAAAATATAGCAAAAAAATAATTGAGCGCCTCATGATTTACTAATCAATGTTTACATGTCTTTGCAAGTTTATAAATGATGAACAGTTTTGGATAGAACCAATAATTATTCATATAAATATTTTTTTAGAAATCCAAATAACGTGGTCAGTGGCCCGTGGTGTGGTGTCAGGGACGAGTCTGGCCAGGTCCAGCTGTCTTCATGCAATGTGGACCAATGCGAATGTAAGAAAAACAACTCTAAAGAGAGAAATATCACACATTACGCTTTTATTCATTTAATGTTTGTTTTTTCAATAATATTCTTAATGCAAAGCATATCTTGCTAATTATTAATCGTCAACTAGTTGATTGTAAGTCATTAATGTTTTTTTTTATATAATTGAGTTTAATGAATACCTATAGACTAGCGGCCTAATCAATTGCTTTTTTCAATTAACAATATGATAACAAAAATGACGCTAACGTTTTTACGCCAATATCATCCCCTTTCTACGAATTTTGTTAGTTATTGAGATGTCGTCGCATTGATGTAGCTGATTTAATACTGACTAGCATCTTCATATCATCTTCATGTATCCATTTAAGACGACATAAATGACTGTGACCACCAAAGGTGCCTCAACGGCGCGACCTGTCATGACTTAGACATGAGATTTCGTTGCGAGTGTGTTCACGGTTTCACTGGAACCTTATGTGAAATAAGTAGGTATACAAAATATATATAAATCTAAACCATACATATTTCCAAAAAAAACCTGCCATATTGGGTGTTAAATCGGTTTATACTTGTATATATATAACTCGTTATTCATGTGCAACCTTATAATCCTGCCTTTACAAATCTAATATTGAACTCACATTTACCAATATCATCTCATATGAGTTCATGATGATTAGGTTCTGTGTTCTGCTGGAAACCTTTATAATGAACCACTCGTATTCATCTACAGCCTTAGATTGCGTTGATAAACCATATACTGGCAACGTAGCGGTGAATGAAGAAGGCATCCCATGTATTCCATGGGACATTGCCGCACCGTTAACTAACCTGTCCTTAGATGTATTTCCCGATCCATCGTGGCTCATTGCTGGGGCAAACTGCAGGTAAGCTGTTGTTTACATGTATGAATCAGTGATTTGATAATATCGTTATATTTCATCAGCGGTTCGAGAACAATGAAGTGAGTGTTCACAGCTGTTAAAAAGATATAAATTCATGTGTTTTTATTGCATTTTTAGCATTTTGATAACTTAATGTTTATTTGCATTTTACCAGACAGGTAACAATACAGAACGATTGCACTACAACACAAAACGCTTCTAGAATACTCTAAATAAAATTAAAGTTATATCAACATAGTCAGAAAACTATTTCAATCTTACAATTATGGCCAATGACCAATATATATTGGCAGCAGCGAGAATAATCAAGTATCACATATTTTTTTCCATATTCTATACACACGTTTATTTTACAGAGTATTTTTTTTCGAGGCAGTTACATATACATATATATATATATATAGAATGTATAAATGTGA